>JASUDE010000537.1:1764-26789 GCA_034509685.1 Colletotrichum cereale | reverse complement strand
GGGGGGGGGGGGGGGGGGGGGGGAATGGCCAACGGCTCACCAGAACTCTCTCACCAGACAACAAAACAAAAGCTCTTTGTCTCTCCCGTCCGTCCGTCTTGCTCAAAAACGTTTCAAGGTTCCCCAGCCGCGGTGGCTTTCACATTTTTTTGAGAGCGCGTTGAGCGCGCTAAGCCGGCAAGTGAATGAATGGGGGGGGGGCCTTGGATCCGCACCAACTCTCTCTACCCATCGATCGGAGTACGGAGTACTGTACAGTCAGACCGCCACCGCATCTGAAAGGGTCTTCCCGGCCTCGACCAAATGCCCGACCGTCCTCAACTAACCAACTACAGCTTGGCGAACTCATCCAACTGGCGCCCAGCATTGATGCCGCCCTCTGCATGTGTCGATTGTCGTTATTGTTGCATTTCATGCAAATCACATGTGCCCCGCCCGCTCATGTCCCCCATGTCAGCACAGGATGATGGGTGGGCACACACACATACAAACACACACACACACACACACACACACACACACACACCAGTGGTAGATGCCGAGGTTTTGAAGCAACAGGTAATTACGATCTAGGGAAGATTAAGAAAACTCGAGTTAGGTATTTTGGTACGCTCCTAATGGGGCCTGTTACCAATGTCGCCCCCTCCTTTCCAAGCTTCCGTCTGCCTTCTGTACAGCCAAGGAGAAATCATGCAACAAGAGAAAAAGTCAAGCGCAGAGCCCGAATCCGTGTGCTTGCCGGGCCCCGAAACCAACAACACGCCGCAGCAACATCCTTCGGTTGGGTGACCTGGGGGTATCGGGCTATCCCACCCTAACCAACGACTCAAGAGTGAACGGGGGACTTGTACTCGGCGAAGAAACGCTCGTGGATGCGGCCAACATACTCGACCAGCGCGGGCTTCTCGCGGATAAGGGCGGCATGCACCGGGTTCCTGTGGTCCCCTCTTCGTTAGCACGGTTCGCCTCGAAGCCAGCCTGCCTGCTGCTGTTCGTCATTCAATAATGAAGGGAGCCGGTCGCTTACACATTAGTGCCCAGGATCGTGGCAAGGTTGCCGTAGACGATGAAGTCGGACTCGGACGGGCGCTGGCCGCCGAGGATCCAGAAAGGCTCCCGAGACTCCCGCGAGTCGAGGCTCAGCTTCGACAGCGACGTCTCGCAGAAGCCGTTGATGGACATGATGACTTCCGAGGCGAAGGCCTTGACCTCGTCGTTGTTGTACCGGCCGACACCCTGGAACCACAGCTGCGAGTTGACGTAGCCGCGGGCCGCCTGGGTCGAAATCTGCTTCGCACCCCAAACGAAGTGGGCAAAGGGACCGTCGTGCCACATCGTCTCGAACTGGCCGCGCCATCTCTCGTACAGCTATAAAGTATATTGTCAGCAGCCTGCCCTAGACTCCGCGGTGGTGGTGGTGGTGGTGGTGGTAGTGGTGGGTGCGCCAAGCAGCTTCTTACAACGAGGAAGTAAGCGCGGTCCTCCAACATGGCTCGGATGCAAGCATCCTTGGCCTGGTCGGCAGGGGAGAGCTCCTTGTTAAGGTCCGGCAGCTTGCCAGTCTGCACCAGGCGCTTGATGACAAACTGCGCCTCGCCAACGAGCTCGTCCGAATCCGCAAGCTTGACGTACGGCACCCTGTACTTGGGGGCCTGGAAGATGTTGGCGGCCCGGTCCTTGTGCTGGACGCCGGCGTGGCGGAGACGGAGGCGCAACTGGATCGAGAAGGGCGTGTATCCGTACTGGCCGTTGGGGCGGTCGAAGCTGTAGATGGTCAAGTCGTGTCCAACTCCCTTCTCCACCGCGGCCTCGTCCTCGGCAGCCTCCCTCAGCTTGCGTGGGAGGTATCGCTTGAGAGCCAAAGCATTCTGCTTGGCGTTCTGGCCCGATGAGGCAGTCATTGTGGACAGTGCGAAATGGAAAAGGGGGTATTATGAGGGTTGGGTATCTTTGGCCGGAGGGGGGGTATCGCTGGGTATTCCGAGAGTGACTGTTCTATGCTGTCCCGGGGATCACAGAGGCTTCGATCGGTATTATTTATTTGTTTTCGACGCCGTGTGTAAGCCGTATTGGAGACCGGCGGCCTGCTCGGAGCTGCTAGAGCTTTACAACGTGGTAGGTGCTGGTGGCAATGCCCTTGGCTGCCGAAACATAACCCGACTCAGACCGATAAGTAAAGCGAGGACAAAGCTGAACGATCCCACCTCCGGCTTGCATGAATTGCAAAAAATCAGATGGACTATTGCTAGTGCATGGTGAAGAAGCCTTGCAAACGAGGAATATGGCAGCAATCCACGTCATAGCTGTTCCATGTTGGGTTGGCGGAACAAGCCCAGGAAAAGAGGCTAAAGGGAGGTACTGTGGGGGGTGGTGTCCGAAGATGCATCTGGATTTGGAGCATAAGCAAAGCTGCTTGTAGGGATATCGTAGTTATCGTCTAGCCTCGTCTCCCCCCGGCCGTGGCCTCAGCGAATCTGCTCACAGCTTGGCCATAACAGCTGACCGCAGGTTTAATGCCCAATCCAAACCTAAAACACAGTCACCGTGTTGACATGATCGTTCTTCAGCACCTCAAACACGAGACCGGGGAATCCAAATAGGGTAGTGGTGGAATCGTCGCTGCCATCGAGTCTCTTGGCGCCGCTGTCCTCCCAGCCCCCGAGGAACTCACAGCTGCTGCCGGGGCTATCCCCCCAGCCGCGGTTGAGAACCATGCCTCGTTGGGGGGCTCTGGAGTCGCCCTCAGGGTGCGCGCTGCTCCACCGTTCATTCAGTTTATCCTTGATCTCGGTGAACTTTGTCTCCGAGTTTGCTGCCGTGCCGGGGGAACCGTCATCAAGATAGCTGACTTCCCAGCGGCAACGACGGTGCCTGTTGAACTCGTACGAGCCAGGCACGTTGCCGTGGAGAACCAGCTTTGTGGCAACCAGACGGTCGGGAGACTCCGACTTGACGGGCTTGCTCGGCGGCACTTGGGATTCGTGCTGCGCCGGCGGCGGTCTCGATGGCGGCGAAGGTGTTGACACCAGCACATCGAAGCCCAGGTAGAAGTAGTTGTAGAAACATTCGCCGGAAACGTTTCCGGCAATGTCTTCTTCCACTGCCTCGTCGTTGGAATCATCTGAGCCAGTGTTTGCAGACGACTGATCGGTATCAGTGAGATCGTCTGGCCGGTGCAGATCAGCGCCGTTTGAACGAGCCCTGCTGTGGCTGGCCGTCCGAAGCTTGTGTATTGTCATCCTCTGGTCGTTCTTCCGATATGTAGCGTTGGGGGGGCCGAGCTCCGCAATCAGTTCTTGGGGGCTGGTTTCTCCAAGGATGATCCAGATGGAAGAGTTTGTCCACTTGCGAAACAGTTGGAGCTTTCCGCCCCCGTGAATCTTGACCAGCGATATTTCGTCAGGTACCACGTCCTTCCCTCTTGGAAGAACAGGTACCGTCTTGACACTCGGGAGGATTTCGGTCCAAAGGCACTCTCGGGCCTGGGCCCACGAATCCCCGCTAAAGACAGCCATGGACGTGGGTACCTGGCTCGGGGCTGAGGACAGCAGCGATACGACATCCTTGGTGGGGGAGTAGGCTGATTCGGCCAGTCGGAAGGTAAAGGCGACGCCGGGGTAGGAAAGTATGTAGTTTCCCAGGTTGTCGGGGGCGTCGGGGGTTGGCGGTATGAACTCTCCGCCATATGTTGGCCCGAGCAACCTGTGGTAGATTTGTCGGAAGGTTGGGCCGGAGGTGGACTCCCCGGGGACAGGCGAGGAGGGCGGGCCGCCCTGGGAGTTGGCGGGCTTGACAAGATCGCGGTCCTTAAACGTGACATGGTTCTTTGTGAAGTCGACAATCTCTATCAGGCGCAGGCGCTGCTCCGGGCCGTCGAAGCGTAGGCGTATACCGTTTGCGGGGAGGCTCAGTGTTACGGGCTGCTCGACGGGCAGTTCTCTCGAGTAGGCGAGATCGAGTTGTGGAAAACGTTGCGGCTCGGCCTTCAGTCGCGTCAAGACATCATGCAAGGAGGCTCCAAGAACTAGGCGACAAGCATTAAAGTTAGCGTCCGAGTGTCCTCTAGCAGAAAGATTTCATGCAAACCGAGAAAGCCCAGAGCCCGTCCTGGGTGCAGTTGCGCGGTGAAGAGCGACATGATCAGCGTATGCGATCGGGGCTCAACGCGGGGTCCGCGAGGTGTTCAGGGCGGCGTCGTCGCAGGAACCGTCTTGTATGTTCGGAGTGGATGGAAGCATGCAATGTTTCCACAAGAGTTTGTGTGCAGAGGGTGGTTTGTAGAAGGGAACTCGGAGTCGGAGAGAGAGAGAGAGAGATAGAGAGACAGCGGTACGGTCAGCAAAGCAAAGCAGAGCAGAGCAGAGCAAAGCGCAAGCCGTGTCTGATTGATTGTCCACGGGTCCGGAGGGGTTCATGTGATGCTGCAACAGTGACAACGGATTAGCGGGGCGTGGGGTCGGAAGGAGACGTCACTCGGCTAGCTGAGGTGGTACACTGGTACATGAGGCAAGTGCAAACGGGGCAGTCCACCAATGGCCAGTGCACCACCCATTGGATTAGCGCCATGGACCAGGCCATTACCATGTACCTGGACGTACTACAGGTACTTACTGTGCCCCACCTGCCGTCTCAGGCCCGAAGCTCTTATCTTATCAGTCGGCCATAACCCAGCTCGGAGTGGAGGAGCAAAACTAGGGGGAGGAACTGCCCCGAACACCCACCTACCTACCTTCGTATTACTAAGTACCTAGGTAGGTACTTGTATGAATACCTACATGACGATCTGAATCAAGCATAAGGAAGTAACATGAAGATGAGGCAGCAAGGCAACCATTCAGAAAAGGTACCCAGGCCGGGCCTTGTTTGGAGGGGGGAGGGAGGCTAAGATGGGACAGCTGTGGGCGCGGTCAGAACATCAGCAGTCATCTCAGATATGGAACATTACCCGCCTTCAAGATGTGTGTAACACCGCCTCTGGCAACGCCGTATCTACACTCTGTCTTCATCGAGGCTCCCTCAGCACTCATGGATGCCTGTCGGCACGCTCGACAAACCTCCCAAGACGACAGAGGCCACCCGCCACGGCTGGATGGCCGGCTTGCTGAAGAGGAACAAGACGCTCCCGTATCTCTCACATGAACCGCGAAGCATAGCATCCTTACACTCAATCGCCAGGTTCTCTCGACTTCGTTCCCGTCTCCGCATGGAAGCTTCTGCCTCAAGTGTGCTTTAACCAGCCAACTACAAGCTCCATCTGGCATGCGATGCCTCTCGCCTGAGGGAGAGCACGGGGATTCCCCAAGGCTTGATGCCCACAGACCGACATACATCGAACTCTCGTTTCCGTTTCACGTGCTCCTGTTGATGTGTAATCCAGTCTGCCAACCTCCAAGGATGGGCCACGACCACCACCATCACAAGATACTTCTCGCTCCATTCATCCAAGGTCACTCCACTAACCCTCCTTTACGGCTTCCTCGGATCTGGGAAATCGCATGTAGTGGTTGTCGCACATCTCTCTCAAGTACTCGGCTTGTCGCCTGGACCACATCACAGACCACCACTGCGACCCATAATCATACGAATTCATCAACATCACACCCCCGCTGCTGTTGTCTCGAGAAGCGTCTCGGCTTCCTACTAGCTGGATTGGCTGTTCGAAGAGGCATGCTATACATTGGTCTGTTTCGGCGCAACTCATTTTCAGATCTTGCTTCCTCAGGCTCGTCGTGAGGGTACTGTACCGGAGACATTGCGCCTGTCCATCGACCTCGGGGCCCGTCGCTCGCCTTCGGACTCTCAATGTCAAACCCACGCCCGTTATCTCAATGCTCTTCTCTTCAATTGACTTCCCTACGACTTTCGGGACTGGACTGGACTGGAGAGCCTTCTGTGCTTGAAGGAATCCCTCGCGACGTAGCGTAGACCTCGACACGGCCACTGCCAGATGGTGTTCCGTGAGCCATGGCTCTTCTCTCTTGGAGCTGCGACTCTGCATATTCCCACGTACATGTAAGAGTCAAGGCCATAAGAGATGAATGCATCAGCAATTACTGATCAACACAGACGCGTCCCATGAATAGAACCCTACAACGGTAGAGTGGCGATTGAGAGACTATGCGGCCACGACAACACATAAATCCCACCCTTGATGCCGACCTGCAAAACCTCGAGCCCTCAAGGTTGATCTAAAAATGGAGCTTTCGAATTCTTCTATGCAGCTTCTGGGCCATGGTGATTCAGGCGACGTCCATTCGAACTCGCAAGTGAAGGCGCCGTCGCCGATCAGGACCAACCTTTATGCCCTCGAAAGGGGTTTACATTTAAAAGACCACCTGGGTTCGATCCCTTGTGTCTCTAGGTGAGATGCACACTGGTCAGTGTCGGCACCGGCTAGCAGTTTCAAGACATCTGTGTTGACCAACCGTGCGATTGCGCACGGAGATGGCCTCACATACCCTTCAGGCACTGGCTGACTGAAATCTGGCTGGTTACCAAGACCAAGGGTCGCCGTTGGGGGAAACGAGAAGGAATCGTTACAAGACGACGCCAAGGGGACACGGTTGAGTCTCGTTGACGCAGAAGGTGAGTGTCCCACTTCGCAGCACAGTCCAAGACGATTCAGGGCGGCCATGCTTGATCATGCGGAAATCCTTGGGATTAGAAGATGTCGGTGCATGATCAGCGAAGACAGCTTTGACTCCAGGTTCGCCTTTGTAAAGCCCCGCTGTACCTGGGGATCGGGTTCGCATTATGTGAAGACTGATGCTGTTGCAGTTCTGTCGGGATTCCGATGCAACTTGTTGAGCAGCCTCGCCACCCCGCCTGAAATGCCATGAGACTATGCCACGCGATCGTATGCAAGTCTTCAGGGGCACTCTTTGGACCACGAAAGTCAGCAAAAAAGTCGGGCATACCTCCTATGCAGCACAACCTTCCTCTGAAGATCAGGAAGCACGTTTAATGGTATGGACGGCCATTTATAGCTCATTCTCGCAGGAACCCAGGACTTGGCAGCAACCGCTGGGCACAAGTAGGACAATGGAGACAACCTCTGGACACGCGAGCATAAGCAACTCGGACCCATGGTTCCGCGTTCATGCCCGACGACTCAGGAACTACCATGACCTCGATCGAGAGAGGGCAAGAGAGATTTACACGTGAGCTGCTGTTGCTGTTGCTGTTGCTGTTGCTGTTGCTCCTTGCGGGGAGCGAGGATCCTGCCTATGATGATCCGTAGGCTTATTGGTGAATGGTCCTTGCAACGGTACTGCGTTACCTTTACCAATACGATTCAATCGTTGAGAGTAGATCGGCCCTTGGCCAAAAGAAGTATCGTCACGGTAACACTTTGGCCGACGCAATCTGTAGTTGATTCTTTTCCCTCCGCTCGAAACCTCGGGGAGAAGTACCAGCCGGCCAGGTCGAGTCCCTCAATTCCGTAGGTACTGTTTCGTAAAGATGCATTTGAGCTTCCGAGAAGATGCGCCTGTCAAATTTCTTATCTTGAATCTCTTCTCTGATTCGGTGGTTGGTGACAAATTTTCAACGTGTCTGGTTGGGCGTCGCTTCCAAATGACATTCGCCCAGAAAGATAGGGTTGAGGAAACGACAGATGACAGGGGTTACAACAGACAACATGGCAAATGAGTATTGTCATATCTTGGCGTATTTTCGTGGTCACCATCCCCCCTCACCCTCAAAACTACGTTTGGGACATACCCAATGCCGGCTTAGCTCTACTCTTATCGACTTTCCAATCATGAACAAGCTGCGGATCAGAGGGGCGGGGTCCCTCCCCCACGACGACACCTACATCGTGGGCGCGTTCGACTCGACACTCCCGTATCTCGAAGCGATCGGCAGCGGGCAGATGTGGGGGCGCCAGCCCTTCAGCGAGAAGGAGGGGTTTCTCGAGGAGACGGCGGCGGACGTCCGGAGGTCGGAGAGGTACGGGGCGACGGGCGAGGGGGGGGACGCCTTGCGGATCTTCATGGCGGACGCCGATGTCGAGCCGTCGGCGGCTCCTCTCCCGACGGACGACGCGAGGCCCGGTGCCGGTCCCCGCTACTGGACCGCCGACGACGGGACGCGCATGGTCTCGGTCGGGGTGGCGTTCGTCCGGGACGACTGGCTGCCCGGGCACGTCAAGTCGCAGTTCCACGTGGACGCCATCCGTAGCGAGCTGGAGGGGCGAGAGGGGTTCGTGTATCTCGACGTGTTGCTAGCGGATTTCAGGGCCGGGCAGCAGCACCGCAAGGGGGCCGGGGAGGCGCTTGTGAAGCAAGCCAGGGATTACGGAGTGTCCAAGGGGATGAAGGCGCTCTACGTGGATGCGTGGGCCGGAAACGGGAGGAAACTGGTTGAGTGAGTAGTTTGGATTTCCGAAAGAGGCGGGTAGACGAGACGCGTGACGGCGAAGTGCTGACGGATGAGCATAGGTTCTACGAAAAGCAGGGGTTCAGCATCGTTGCCGACTTTGAGATGAAGCGGGCGAACGGTAGTATATGGCCGGGTACGCTTATGCGAGTAGGGCTCGACGAGGAATGAGTAACACTGTCACAACACACGCACCCGTCAGTCTTCAAGCAAGCTCGGCAACGGGCCGTAATAGTTAGTTTAGCAATCAGCAAGCGCCTCTTTTTTTGGCATGTCCGTCCACATGGCATGAAAAGCGGAGACCGTCAGCTAGTAGGATTGAGAGAGTCTGACATGATACAATTCCTTTTTTTTGTTTTGCGAAACAAACCAAATCCCACCTTGAAGAGATGGACTTTTTGTGATGATGGACCGGAGTTTCGGTGAGAGACGGCAGATCCCCACCCGGTCGGTGAAGAACGAGACCAAAACAGGAAAGCAGGGGAAGGCGGAAGGGGCCCACTATTGGGGCTGTTACCCGGGCAACGCTCTTGCAGTTGACCAACCACGAAGCTTCACCCCACTTGGCGCGCATGGTCTGTTTACCGACCCCGGTTCTTTGTCAACACACCACAGACACACACACACACACATACAATCTACCGGTTCCTAGTACCTTGCCTCACACCGTATATCAAACATCAACACCCCATCACGCGCGCGCTTTGTGGTTTGTCGGTAGGACCCTTTTGGCTTTCTTGGATGAGTTGACTTTGCCGCCCTCAACTTGAGTCTATAACACGCCATCACCGAGAATCGACTACTCAAAGAAGAAGGAAAAAACATTCCCCCTCCCCAACCCACCATGAGCTCCAGACGGGAGCTGACGAGGCCGACCGCCTCGTCGTCGTCAAACGTGCGTACGGGCGCCGCGGCTCGCGCGAGCGTGCGCCCGGGAACCCGCACCTCGAACCTGCGGTACCAGAATGCCCCCTCGAGGATGGCGGAGCGCGCCGCCTCACCCGCCGAGTCCGTCGCCTCGGTCGCCACCAACGCGACGACGAAGCGCAAGGAGCGCGACTACGACTTCGACACCCCGGGCCAGGAGACCAACATCAACGTCGTCGTCCGCTGCAGAGGCCGCAACGACCGCGAGGTGCGCGAGAACAGCGCCGTCGTCGTCCAGGCCGACGGCGCCAAGGGCACCAACGTCGAGCTGAAGCTCGGCCCCAACGCCCTGAGCAACAAGACGTACAACTTTGACCGCGTCTTCTCCGCCGCCGCCGACCAGACCATGGTCTTTGACGACGTCGTCAAGCCCATCTTGGACGAGGTGAGTTCTGCCCCGCTTTGCCCTGCTTTGCCTTGCTCTGCCTTGTTCTGCTTCACTCCCGCTGACCGCGATACACAGATGCTTGCCGGCTTCAACTGCACAATCTTCGCCTACGGCCAGACCGGCACCGGCAAGACCTACACCATGTCCGGCGACATGACGGAAACCCTGGGCCTCCTCTCGGACGGCGCCGGCATCATCCCCAGGGCCCTCCACGCCCTCTTTAACAAACTCGAGGTCGAAGACACCGAGAGCTGCGTCAAGTGCTCCTTTATCGAACTATACAACGAAGAGCTGCGCGACCTGATCGCCGTCGAGGACGGCCCCAAGCTCAAGATCTTTGACGACACGACGAGAAGGCATGCCACCACGGTGGTCCAGGGCATGGAGGAGAGACACATCAGGAACGCCGGCGAGGGCATCAAGGTTCTTCAGGATGGAAGCTTGAAGCGCCAGGTGGCGGCCACAAAGTGCAACGATCTCAGTAGTCGAAGTCACACCGTCTTCACCGTCACCGCCTACGTCCGAAAGAAGGGTGAGGACGGCGGCGAGGACTACGTCAGCGCCGGCAAGCTCAACCTCGTCGATCTGGCCGGTAGTGAAAACATCCAAAGGTCCGGCGCCGAGAACAAGCGAGCCGCCGAGGCCGGCCTGATCAACAAGAGTCTCCTGACCCTCGGCCGCGTCATCAACGCCCTGGTCGACAAGAGCCAGCACATCCCCTACAGAGAGTCCAAGCTCACCCGCCTGCTGCAGGACTCCCTCGGGGGTCAGACCAAGACGTGCATCATCGCCACCATCTCACCGGCCAAGAGCAATCTGGAGGAAACCATTTCCACGCTCGACTACGCCTTTAGGGCGAAGAACATCCGCAACAAGCCGCAACTGAACGCCATGATCAACAAGAGGATGCTTCTTAGGGACTTTGCCACAGAGATTGAGAGGCTCAAGAGCGAGCTCATCACCACTCGACAGCGCAACGGTGTTTACCTCTCCAACGAGTCGTACGAGGAAATGACGGCGCAGAGCGAATCGCGACGCATCGTCATGGAGGAACAGGCGGCCAAGATGGAGACTCTCGAGAACAACCTCAAGAACAAGGTTCAGGAGCTGTTTGCCCTGACGTCCAGCTTCATGGGGTTGCGCAAGGATCACGAGGGCACCAAGGCAGAGCTCGACGAGACGCACGGCGTCCTCGAGCAGACCGAGGTCGTTCTCCAGGCGACAAGAAGGAGCCTCGCCGAAGAGACGCACCTCCGCAAGGCTCACCAAGAGACCGAGGAGAAGCTGGCCGAGGTCGGCGGCGAGCTGATCGCCACCCTGCAGAAGACGGTGCACGACGTGGACGGTCTCCGGGCCAAGAACAAGCGCAAGTCTGAGCTCCAGTCCATCAACCGGAGTGCCTGGGGCACCGCGCAAGCCGAAGTGAGCGAGGTGACCAACCTGGTCGAGCAACGAGTCCAGAGCTTCCAAGACAAGCAGCGGCAGAGCATCTCGGGCATTTCCGAACGCATGAACTCCTTCGTCAGCGAGGAGCTGCAGAAGCTGTCCACCACGCAGAAGTTCCTCGACGAGCAGCTGGAGTCGTTTGCCGCCTCACGCCGAGAGCTCCTGGAGCAGAAGGAGAAGTCCAAGGACGAGATGGACGACGTTCTCGAGGAGATCAAGGTCGTTCGCGACACGGTCAAGCAGCAGGTCGGCGAGAGCCTCCAGGCCATTGCTGGTGCCGCGGAGCGTATCGCCGCCGACGTCCTCAGCGAGCTCGACACTTTCCACACCCAGGTAAGACAGACAGACACCCCGGACTCCCACACTCGGAGCTTTCCACCGCTAACAACAGACGCAGCTGCACACTTCGTACAGCTCCTTGGGCAAGGAATTCAAGGGCATTTTTGAGCATCTCATGACGCACATGACGGAGCAGCGAAGTGAGTCGGATAGGCTCAGGCAACAGCTCCAGAGCGCGACCGACACGATTGTCGAGCAAAACGAGACCATTTCTTCGCAGATGCAGCAAGTCCTCGACGAGGAGAGGAAGCAGGCGGCCCAGGACCGACAGAACCTGCTGGCCCAGATCACCACTCTCATTCACGCTCAGGCGGAAACGCAAGAGACCAGACTGGCCGAGAAGACGGCGCAGCTCCAGAAGAGCGTCTTGGACTCGAATGATTCGTTGCAGGGCAACGTCGCTCAGTACTCGGAGGACATGGAGGTCTGGGACGAAAAGGAGGGTCAACTCTTGGACGACGTGGCCAAGTCGCGTGATGCCATGAAGGACAAGCTAAAGGACGACTGGAGTGTAAGTCAACAACGCCCCCCCTCGCTGCGTCTCCGAACTATGCTAACCATGCCCCCAGACTGCCGAGGAGCACAGCACGGCCATCCAGGCCACGACCAAATCCGTCCACGCCGAGACTGTGCGTGTCGTGGACGAGCAGCTGAAGGACCTCGATGTGCAGATGGAGGCGTTGGACGACTTTGTCACGCGCGCGCGCTCCGAGAACGCCTCTCACCACGAGCGACACGGCGAGTCTGTGCAGGGCTTGTCGTCGACGGTGGAGAAGTCTTTCGACAGCATCGCATGCCACTTCAAGTCGACGTTTGACCGCGTCAAGGACCTGGGCGAGGAGATGGAGGCGGAGACGGAAGAGATGCAGCAGGGCCTGGACCCGCTGACCCAGCAGCTGTCGAAGCCGTTGACGGCCCTGCGCGAGGACATTGAGTCGACGACGATCCAGGAGTACCGTCCCACGGGAGAGACGCCTATGAAGGTCCAGTACCAATACCCGACCGACCTCCCGCGGACCGAGGCGCACGAAGACCTCCTCGCCGAGCTCGGCGAGGGAGCGACGCCCACCAAGGCGGGATCCGAGCCGGCCGTCTTCTCGGACATGGACAGCGACATGCCGCCCCCCCGCTCACCGCCGGCGCGCGCGTCGACCCGTATGTCGGCCCTCAGCATGATTTCGGAGATGCCCCCTTTTAACATGAGCCTTCGCGAAGTGAACCCCAACACCACCGGCAGCCTCGGCTACGACCCGTCGGCCAGCATCATGTCCATCAACGAGCACACGGCCCCGCTGCTCTTCAACAAGCGCGCCTCGACGAGGCACGTCGTGGCCAAGGGCCGCAAGCAGAGCAGCCTGCTCCCCATCGAGGGGCGGGAGAACGTGCCCCCCTCGTCGTTTTCGTCGAGCCTGGGACCTCGCAGGAAGAGCCCCCGGCTGAACTAGAGTGTGGGGGGATTGTGGTTGGGTAATCGTACATGTCGAAAAAAAGAAAAGGGATAATGGGTGTCTATTCGGGGAGTTTTGACAAGAGTATTCTTTTGATGGGAACTGTACAAATGGGATGATGGGCTGGGTCTGGCAGTTTCTTCTTTAGCGGTGTTGTGTTTTTTGGGGGGGGGGTTGTAGGCTTATTGGTATTCTCGATACCCTTGACTTTTTTCCTTTTTTTTTTTCTTTTTTTTTAACGTCCCCCGAGGATGTTTCGAAATTCAGATTGTTTCTATTACATGATGTGTTCGTCGCCTGTGATTCGTTTGTTTGACGGTGCTGTTTGAGTCTGGGTTGGCTTTCGCGGCTTCGTATACATTACAGTCTGATGATCAAGGTAGGGAATATGAGGGTTGGATGGGGAGGGGGGTGAGGGGGGACATGATATTTGTCTGGGGAAAATGTCATTTTTCTTTTAATATGCCTATGTACGTATGTATGTATGTATTTATATATACATAACGAGAACAACCTTTTCAAGAACCCCTACGGCATCCGCTGTCCGGGCTGACGATGACGGCCTCGCCCGCCGAGACGGTAAAGGTGACGCGGCCGGCGTCGACGAGGGCGTACTCGCCGACGGTGACGTTGTCGAGGCGGACGGGCCTGCCGCCGTCGAGCTCGTGGTTGTAGCTCCAGCCGTCCCAGGTGATGCCGGTGATGGCGTCGGTGCCGTTGGCGCGGAGGCGGCGGAGGGTGGCGAGCCCCGTGCGCCAGGGGACGGCGAAGCTGTGGGGGAAGACGAGGCGGCTCTTGGGGTCCGGGTCCGGGACGGTGCCGGCGCCGTCGAGGGTCGAGTTGTGGGCGTGCAGGTCGACGACGAGGAGGCGGGCGAGCGTGGCGCCGTGGTAGGCGGCGTAGGCGGCGGAACGCCCGTCGTCGTTGTCGTCGAGCGGGATGTGCGCGACGGAGACCGGGTCTGGGAGGGAGGAGGAGGACGGCGACTTGGGCGGGGGAGCGAGGAAGGCGGCGACGGCGACGTTGCCGTAGTACGGCGCCTTGGTGCCCTTTGCGGTGGTGTTTGTGTCGACGGGCTGCCAGCTTTGGTACTGTGAAGAACAAAAGGTTTTAGTCTTGCGAGATTCAGTACAAGAGGGGCCCACCGCCGGACATACCCTGTAGTCGGTCTCCATGTGCATGTGGCTGCGCTTGATGCCCTGGGAGGCGGCGTAGAGGTTGAAGTCGACGCCCCAGAGGGCGGCGCCGAAGGAGTTGGAGAGGCCCGGCTTGCCCTGGTTGTAGAGGGAGTTGTGCTCGCCGAGGACGTGCGGGGGCACGTCGGCGAAGCGGGCCGTCATGTTGGCGTACTCGCGGGCGTGGGCGCGGACGGAGTCGACGGTGCGGGAGTGGTTCATGAGGGTGCCCTGGAGGGTGACGCCGGGGCTCTCGGCGCCGGAGATGTAGTTGTGGGTGGAGAAGAGGGCGACGTTGGCGTCGGCGTTGAGGCCGGCGGCCCACTGGGCCGGGGCGCGGAGGCGGTTGGCGGTGCCGGCGTTGGAGGGGGCCTTGAAGGCGGGCGGCTGGGGGAAGTCGGGGCAGGCGTCGGCGAGGAGGGCGGCGATCTCGCGGGTGCCGTTGAGCCACTGGGCGACGTAGGCGGCCTCGTCCCACGAGGGGGGCCGCACGGGGCCCTGGGCCGAGGTCGGGTAGAGGTCGGGCTCGTTGCCGTACTCCCAGACGTCGAGGTTGTCGCGGCCGATGGCCCGGCAGGCCAGCGGCACGGTGGCCCGGAGCGTCTCCCAGCCGTCGGAGCGGTTGGCGCCCAGGTCCAGGTTGAAGCCGTGGGTGAACTTTGTGTCGGCGAGGGTGCCGTAGGACTCGAAGAAGGACGGGCCGATGTAGACGGTGGTCGGGTAGTCCCTCGACCGGGCCGCGTCGTACGTGCCGTTGACGGCGTAGGGCAGCGACTCGTCGTACAGCGCGTAGTCCTGCGTGTTGCCTCCCACGCGGATGTAGGGGCGGACGCCCTGCAGGTCGCCCAGGTTCGCCAGGAGGTTGTCCGAGAAGGTGTTGGGCGCCGACGAGTTCCCCGCAAAGTCCGGGAAGAAGGCGAACTCGAGCGAGTAGCTCACAAAGGCGTCCAAGACGGCGCTGGCCGCCTCGGGACCGGGGACGGCGGTGGGGGTCATGCCGCCCGCCGCCGCGTAGGCGGTGAAACTCTGCGGGATGAACCTGGCCCACGCCAGCAGGTTGTACGAGGGGGAGAAGGTGGTCAACAGGCAATGGAGCTCGTCGCCGAGGACGGAGCCGAGCGACCGGAGGGCGATGGAGGCCGACATGGTCGCGCGGTGTTTTGCTAGTTGCGTCGTGGGGAGTGGACTGGTTTCGAGGTGACGATTCAGGTTTGCCCGCATGAACGACGACGACGACGACGATGGGGGATTAAGTCTGTTTTCTCTTTCTTCTTCTTCTTCTTCTTCCTTCCTTCTTTCCTTCTTCCTTTCTTCAACGAGGCAAAAAGGTGACGAGGTGGCATTCGGTACAGGCAAGGCAGCTAATGTAGACCATGACGGCATGCAGGTCGGTCGAGGTATCAGAAACGGGCGAGATCACCGCCGCTTGGCCTGCGGGGGTTTGCCTGAGGGGAGAGGTTCTGCCATGGGAGGGCGGGAAAGTAAATCCTTCTCTGTCTCTTCATTGGTATGGCAAAAAAGGGTGGACGAGAGGTTGGTGATGAGTCGCGTAGGATTATAGCCTATGGGAGATCAAACAAGATTCAGGTGCGAGAGTTCACTTCACATATGCAAAAAGACTGTTTGGGGATGGGACGAACACCCAGGGTATTCAGCCCGCCACTCAAGCCGGGCGTTTAGCGTAATCCTGCGTCCGATATTGATGCGGGAGATGTGCAACGGCTGGCCTGTTGCGATATCCGGTTCCTTGGAAGTGAGAAGACGCTTGCCAAGTGTAATGCATCTTAAGTGAGTGAGTGGGTACCTGAGTGAGTGAGTGAGTGAGTGGTGAGTGGTGAGTGGGTGAGTGAGTTGCTGATCTAGGCATCGAGTGAAATGACCTCGAGAGCAGGAAAGAGAAGAAGGTCATAGCTCCAGAGTGGGGTCTGCCAGGGTAGGTAACAGCTCGGTAGACTACAGAGTAGCTACCGGTACGTATCCGTAGAATGGTCTCACTCAGTGCCGGTCGGCGGTTCCATCTGTTAGTGATCCGGCCGCGGCTCCACGCGTTTGCTTAACACCGACCAATATCGCTCACCCAGTGCCGGTGCACGGTTCACGGTCCACCCCAACCGGGCCGGTCGGCAAAGTGGGGGGGGGACGTCATCAAACGTCACCCGGATGCGCGCAGCTCTCGCCGTTATTCGCTTAGGCACAAATCAACAAGCAGCCAGTGGTGTGTATCACGATATCTGCCATTGAAGAAGCCTCGACAACAACGAATTGCTCCCCCAGAGAGACATCCCACACACATCTATCTCAAGTGCCTCTCCAGTTTGCTAGCTCGGTGGCGACAAGAAAAGCGTTCGAACGGCCTTGAAGCTTAACTTGCATCCAAAAGGCTACGGACGGTACACGCGCCGCGCCGCCTCCCCGCATTTTCCACAGCTCTAGCAGCCAACGAACCAAGAGCTTCTGCTTTTGCTTCTTCTTCTAGTTCTGCTTCTTCTAATTCTTCTTCTTCTTCCTGGACCCTCCTCCCAACGTCGCCTCTCCACCATGCCCATCGCATTACAAAAAGCAGTCGCCCCGGCATCACGATTCGTACCAAGGACCCTGTTTCGATCTGTCCGGACACCCTTTATCCCATTTACCCTCAGAGCCGCCTCCACCATGGTTCCCAAGGTAAATCATCCCCCCCGCCCCCCTCCCCCCGGGATCCAATCGGCAAGCCGCATAGCTCTCGCTCACATACATACACCCCCCACTTAGCTCAAAGACCCGTCATTGCTGAAGCAGGACGTCTGCTATGTCAACGGCGAATGGGTCAAGGCCAAGTCCGGCAAGACCTTTGACGTGAACGGTAAGCCCAGCCGGGGGGGGGGAGGAGGGGGGATGTCGTGTTGCCACCGACGGTTACGTACGGGAAACACGGGGGCTGACTGACTGACCGACAGACCCGGCCACCGGCGAAAAGATCGCGTCGTGCCCCGAGTTCGCCAAGTCCGACACGGACGCGGCCATCGCCGCCGCCGCCGCCGCGTTCGAGACCTTCCGCACCAAGACGGGCCGCGAGCGCTCCAAGCTGCTGCGCAGGTGGTACGACCTCCTCGTGGACAACGCCGAGGACCTGACGACCCTCATCACCTGGGAGAACGGCAAGCCCGTCGCCGACGCCAAGGGCGAGGTCACCTACGCCGCCAACTTCTTCGAGTGGTTCAGCGAGGAGGCGCCCCGCGTCTACGGCGACACCATCCCCTCCTCCGTGCCCGGGAACCGCGTGTGGACCGTCAAGGAGCCCGTCGGCGTCTGCGGCCTCATCACACCGTAAGCGGCACTAGCCTAGGACTTTCTTTTCTCCTTCTCTCTTTCTCTTTTTCTCTCTTCCTTTCTTTTCCTCCAAGTTGCAAACACCCCCTAAAAACTAACGTGCCACGGCTGCAGATGGAACTTCCCCGCCGCCATGATCACCCGCAAGATCGGCCCCGCCCTCGCCGCCGGCTGCACCGTCGTGTGCAAGGCCCCCGGCGAGACCCCCTTCACCTCGCTCGCCATCGCCGAGCTGGGCCACCGCGCCGGCGTCCCCCCGGGCGTCGTCAACGTCGTCACCGCCCTCGGCAACACCCCCGAGGTCGGCGCCGCCCTCACCGCCAGCCCGACCGTCAGGAAGATCTCCTTCACCGGCTCCACCGGCGTCGGCAAGCTCCTCATGTCCCAGTGCGCCGGCACCCTCAAGAAGCTGTCCATGGAGCTCGGCGGCAACGCCCCCTTCATCGTCTTCGACGACGCCGACGTCGACGCCGCCGTCGCCGGCGCCCTCGCCTCCAAGTTCCGCTCCTCCGGCCAGACGTGCGTCTGCGCCAACCGCATCTACGTCCAGAGCGGCGTCTACGACGAGTTCGCCCGCAAGTTCGCCGCCAAGGTCCGCGACAACTTCTCCGTCGGCAACGGCTTCGACCCCCGCGCCACCCACGGGCCCCTCATCCACGACCGCGCCGTCGACAAGGTCGACGCCCACGTCCGCGACGCCCAGGCCAAGGGCGCCGAGGTCGTCGTCGGCGGGAACAAGATGCCCGGCCTCGGCCCCAACTTTTACGAGCCCACCGTCATCACCGGCATGACCGCCGACATGGCCATGGCCACCGACGAGACCTTTGGCCCCGTCGCCGGCCTCTTCTCCTTCGACACCGAGGACGAGGTCGTCCGCCTGGCCAACGCCACCAACGTCGGCCTGGCCGGCTACTTCTTCTCCCGCGACATCCAGCGCGTCCACCGCATCGCGGAGCACCTCGAGGTCGGCATGGTCGGCGTCAACACCGGCCTCATCTCCGATCCCGCCGCCCCCTTTGGCGGCGTCAAGGAGTCCGGCTTCGGACGCGAGGGTTCCCTGTACGGCGTGTCCGAGTACCAGGTCACCAAGATGATTACGTACGGCGGCATGGGCCAGCCTCTTCAAAAGTAACCGTGTCAAAAATGTTAGGAAAAAGGGAAAATATACAAGATAGAAAAAAAGAGTCGAACAAGTCGCGGGCGGGGGCGACCTTTGGGATATCTTCTTCAAAAGTAGCAAATGAGCCACGCTTCCAACGTCCTCCCTCACCCGGGGATGGCCTAGCTCCACTAGACCTTTTTTTCACTTGGAAAAGTAGGCTTATTCCTCGAGAAATCTTTGATATGAACCGTGAAGGGAAGGGTATCTTTCTTACTGTATTGCCACACACATCTAATACAACGACTAGTCTGTTTATTCCTTATTCCTTACTCCTACAGGCTCGAAACGACCTCCTCACAGCGACCGCATAGAGCGTCCTCCTTCGGCGCAATGTACCGCCAGCAGCGAGGGCACTTGTGCTCCTTGGGCGGCAAGACCGAGACGGTTCCCCTCGCGCCGTCGACCTCAAACGCCTCGTCGTAGCGCCACGCGCTCCCGGGCGGGACCTCGGCGTTCGTCTCCACGGACGAAACGACGAACATGGCCTCCAGCTCCTCGCCGTACTTGCCCAGGACGCCGGCCACGGCCCGGTCCTTGGTGGTCACGACGACCGACGACTGCAGCGAGGAGCCGAGCACCTTGGCCAGGCGGCCCTTTTCGAGGGCCGCCTTCACGGCGCCCGAGACGGACATGAGCACCGGGAGGTATCTGCGGAGGGACGCCTCCCCGACGGCCGAGGGGGCCCGGTCGTGGAGCGGGGCGCCGTGCGAGGTGTACAGGGGGTGGAGGAGAGCCCGGTCGGCCTTCATGAACTCGGGACGGTGGTCCCACGCCTCCTCGACCAGGAGCGGCGTCATGGGCGACAGCATCCGGAGGAAGCCCAGGAAGATGGGCTCCAGCACGCCGCCGCCGTCGCCGCAGTAGAGGCGGTCCTTCATGGCCTCGAGGTAAAAGGCCGACAGATCGTTGGCCACCCAGCGGTTCAGGGCGTTGAAGGCCTTGTAGAACTCGTGTGCGGCAAACGCCCTGTGGACCTCCTCCGCGACGTCCTTCAGCTGCACGAGAGCGATGTGGTCGAGGACGGTCGTGGGGGCGGTGCGCGCCGACTCGTGCATCGAGCCCGTCAGCATCTTGATGATGGTGCGGTACTTGACCAAGATTGTGTGGACCGACTTTAGGACCGCCTGGCCGACGGCGACGTCTTTGGTGTACTCGGAGCTGGCCGCCCAGAGACGGAGCGCGTCCGGGCCCAGAGCCTCGTATGTTGGACCGGCACTGGCCACCTTGGCCTTGCCCTTGACCTTGATCGGGGGCAGCAAGGTGCCGTCCATGATTTGGGCAGGCGTAATGGTGTTGCCAATCGACTTTGACATCTTCTTGCCGGCTTGGTCCAGGGTGAATCCGTGGGTGATGAGCGTTTTGAAGGGGGGCTTGGGCTGCGCCTGGGTTGCCCCGTCGCTCTCGGCTCTCTGGGCGGCGACGTACGACAACAGGCTGGACTGGAACCAGCCGCGATGCTGGTCGGACCCTTCAAGGTAGACGTCGGCCTGGCCGTTGCTCTCGGTCCAGCTGCTCCCGCTGTCAAACCAGACGTCCATGGTATCGGTGCCGCGGCGGAACTGCCCCTTGAGAGACGGGGCGACCCAGGCAGGCTCGTCGGGGGCATCGGAGAACCAGGCGTCGATGCCGCGCTGCTGGATGACGGAGATGATGTGCTGGACGGATTCCTCCGTCACCACGGCATCCCCGTCGGCGTTGTAAAGGGCCGGGATGGGCACGCCCCAGGCACGCTGGCGCGAGATGCACCACTCGCTGCGGCCGACGACGAAGCTCTCGAGGCGGTTGCGGCCCGAGGCCGGCACGAACTTGACGTCCTTGAGCGCGTTGACGGCGTCGTCCTTGATGCTGTCGACGTCGGCAAACCATTGGGCGGTGGACCTCATGACGACGGGCTGCTTCGTCCGCCAGTCGTAGGGGTACTTGTGCTTGTACTTTGCGGCGCTCAAGACGTCGTCTTGCATCAGGGCGAGGACGGCCTTGCTGCCGCCCTTGAGGATGGAAGAGGCCTCGGTCAGCTTTTCGGGGGCATCAGGGAAGGCTTCGCGGGTGAAATTGCCCTCGTCGTCTATGGGCGCGAAGGCGTCAATGCCGAGTTCCGCACATGCCTCGTAGTCCTCGAAGCCATGGCCCGGGGCGATGTGGACGAGACCGGTTCCCGAGTCGGCAGAGACAAAGTCCGCATGGATGACGGGCTGCGGCGCGGACCGTACGCCCTGCAGCCTGTTGTGGTACTTCAGCCCCGTCAGCTCGGAGCCTTTGATGGACGCCACGACGACCTGGGGCTCCTCCTCCTCGGTGAAGAGGGCCTTTACTGCGTCCAGTCGGCTGACGGCAGCCAGGTAGGCGCTTCCGTTGACAGATATGATGGCGTAGTCGAGATCCTCGTGAACGGCAATGGCCCTGTTGGCGGGGAGCGTCCAAGGCGTGGTGGTCCAGATGATGGCGTAGAGCTGGCCGGAGAGGCCGCCCAGGGACGGGCCGCCGATGATGGGATATCTCACGTAGGCTGCCGTCGAAACGTGGTTCTCGTTGTACTCCAGCTCGGCTTCGGCCAAGGCGGTCCTCGACGAGGGCGACCAGTATACGGGCTTGCTCTTGCGGTAGATGAGACCGCGGCGGACCATCTGCTGGAACAAGCGCAACTGCCTGACCTCGAAGTCGGGGTCCATGGTGGTCCATCGTGCGTCCCAGTCGGCCATGACGCCGTATGATCGAAAACCGTCCATCTGCTCAAGCACCGTGGCAGAAGCGAGCTGTCTGGCGGCGTTGCGAATCTCGGTAGCAGTCATGTCCTTGCCGCCGGAGGTGCCGACGGCCTTCATCTCGATGGGGAGTCCATGGCAATCCCAGCCGGGCCTGTAGCGTATACGGTAGCCTACCAAGGGCGACGTTAGTTCCGGGGACGAAAGATGGAGAGGTGGCTGAGCGCCGCCAACCTTACCTTGTTGGACCTTGACCCGGTTGATCATGTCCTTCAATATCTTGTTCAATGCATGACCGACGTGAAGGCCTCCGTTGGCGTACGGAGGGCCGTCATGCAGGGCGAAGGCGGGCCTCGATTCGTTAGATAGTTGCCATTGGTAAAAGTCGTCGGCAGATCGCCGTAGGTAGTCGGCACGGAACTGCGAGAGCGGACGCGGTCTGACGGGTCAGCTGAGGGCCGGAAACGGAGGTCGAACGGGCTGGACGGGAATCAATCAGGGCTTAGCTTACGGGAAGGTGGATTTGGGTAACCTCAGTGTCGATGCCCATGACTTCGACATGATCGCTTTGCAAGCATCACTGCGGGGGAATGCGCACTAGAGGTTTAAGGGGGGAATGGGATGCTGAAGCTGCTCTCGATGGCGCGCTCTGCAGCTCAGAAACGAAGACACACGATTCCGCAGGTGGACGACGCGATTCCGATAAAATTTAAGTGGGGCCATGTATGATCTGCCAATTGGGTTGCTGTGTTGTGTGCCTCAGGTGGCACCTGCTGTTGCTGTTGCTGTTGCTGCTTCGTGCAGCGGCCCCACATAAGCACAGCACCCGCCTACGGGGGAGCTCAAGTACACGTCCCTGTCCCAACCGCAATTCCGTGCAGATGGGTCCGGCAAAGGTACACCGGCGTACGGATAGTGGGGGCCCTCTTGCTCGACGTCACGTCACAGCTGAAGCTTCACTTACTCACCTCGTAAGGGTAAACCACAAACTTCTCTTCTTCACGAATAGCACACGACCCTTCATCCTCCTTGGAAACGCCAATGGCGCCTCTCCGTCGGTATCTGAGAATCACAAAGTATTCCGTGCTCGAATGTCGCATCTATCTCGATAATCCGGCCTTGGCACAGAGCTGGCTTCTGAACCCCCGGAATCCCATATTGCCCAAGGTCATCGAAAGCGTCCGCCCTTTGGTGCTGCCAAAGCTACGCGAAGAAAAGGAGAGGGAACGCACCAAGAAGAAGAGCTCCAAGAAGAAGAGCATCAAGGATGTCGTCGTTCAAGGTTCGTCACGCCCTTTCGCAGACTCAGCGGCTTACTGTCTGTCACCGTTGCCGGCTCAGCCACCATCCATTGCTGCTTGCTGCTTGCACCAGCCCGGTCCGGACCTCCTGTCGGACTGAATCTAGAGATCTAATCTACATGGTTGGCTGATGATGGCATTGAACAGATGAGTTTGAGGTGTCAATGTTCCTGACTGAGACAAACACACGCCACTCGCTGCTCACTAAGCATAAACATTTCCGCGACAAGGCGACCAGCAAGCTGCAGTCCAACTCTAACAAGCTGATTGGCGAAACAAATGATGCGCCCATCGATGTGGACATCGAGGCCGAGGGCTCCGGTGCAGCGGTGGCGGTGGCGGTACGGGAGGAGAGCGAATCCGAGGAGGATGCTGGTGGTCTTTCCCGGATCCCCGCCGTCGATGAAACAAGTCGGCCTCGGCGGTCAAAGAGACAACGCGGGGAAGCTCGCGGCCCTGGCGCCGAGCACGAGAAGCCGGTGGTGGGGGACGATGACGCCGGCGACGCAGCCTCGGCAATTGAGATAGATTCCGAGGACGACGTTTCCCCGCCTTCAAAGCGCATCAAGAAGCAGGGGGTGGCCGGGTCCGACGTTGAGCGCGACGGTGATGACAAGAAGAAGATGGCCATGGATGTTTCGTACGAAGGTTTTGCCATCTACGGTCGCGTGCTCTGCCTCGTCGTCAAGAAACGGCAGGGTCTAAGATTAGCAGCCTCGAGCGGGCCCGGGAGCGCCAAGCAGCCCGCCGGCCAAGCCAGTATGGAGAACTGGATCAGCTCTACCCAGATGCCAAACCCTGGCGCCGAGGACGACGCGTCTTGAGGGGAAGTTAGTTACGCAGTAGTGGCACAATGACAGTCCACTTCAGATGGACACTTGACACCTGCTGTCATTTGTTGGGATGCAACTTATACTGCGTATACTGGACTACCGAGGACCGGGCATGGAGCTGTTCCCCGCCTATTGTTTCGTGTGTCTTGACTAGCCACGTCTTTTTTTGTTTTTTAGTACCATGTAAACACGCCACGATTGTGAGACGTCCTCATTGAACAGATGGTGATGTGGGGAATGCAGCAAGAATAGGCGATTTTGTTGCGGCTCCGCCATGTGCCAATAGCAAAGCAATTATGACGAAAACGATCATGGTTCAAAAGAGTCAAGGTCACACGACACAGGTGCTTCCAGAGTCGAAACAAGATACCAGGTCTGGCCTTGCGGTGTGCGGGAGGACGGCATGGCCAACCTGAACTCTATCATCGGGCTGCCTCAGAGACGGCCGGCGTCGTCTCACGGGGAGCCAGACCAGCATCCCGAACGAGGCATGACACACGCTTGTCAGCGCCGTTCAGTCCGCCGGGAGTTGTCCCGGGCTTGTAGCGCTCTGCCGTGGCGTGGTGCCGAAGTGTCGATCTAGGTACGTGTAGGACATATACTATACCTAGGTCCTAGAGCCATGGGCAATAGTTGTCAACAACGATCAGACGGGCGACAACTGAAACCAAGACCCATGGAAACCCAACGTGTTTGGTTGGGCTTTACTGTACGCGCTGGCTTAACCCTGAGGCTTGTTAGTTGATGCCGGGGGCGCTTTACGATGTAACGACTCAGGTTGGATTTCCCCGCCAAGTCCGAGTCCAAGTTCGCTTTACAAATTTCCCAAGCCATTGGAATCGTGAACGTCAATTGACGTCTAAGGCTATATTTATTTTCTAATCTACACATCACGCCCCCCTCATTGACCCCTCGTCTTGACTGTCGCACAATGTCCTTGGCGTTGCATGCTGTCTGTTCTATCTGCTTCACCGTTTCGACACACCAACGATGGGGAGGGGGGAGACTCAGGTGATCGCCAGAGCGTGATGTCAACCTCGGGCACTGAGCGCATTCGCCACCATTCTCGGGCTTTCGAACTGCGATCGTCAACCGTTGGCCGAACTTGCCGGAAGGGAGAGGGGAACAATCAAGGATGTGGTGGCTTCCAATGACATGACACATGCCATTAAACGCAGCTCAGCTGTCTCGAAAGCAAACCTTTGCCAGTCCTTTTTTTGTTGACAACCCCGTCACTTCCGAGGGGAAAGGGGCTATTACGAAGGTCCGAACATGGCATTTTGTTCCCAATGTCGTTGTGAGACAAGGATGTTGTTATTTGTATTCCGTTTCCTGGGATGGAAACAATGATGCCAACCCTGCCAACACGCGATGGATGCGCTGGTGCCACGTACGACGACATCCGACTCGAAAAGATACATGTCGACAAAGTACCAACACACACGCGCTTGTGTGATGGACATGATGAAAGCTCCGCCGTGACAGCCGAACACCGTTTTGAGAGGGGGTTGACTGGACTGCTGTATACCGTCTACTGCGTACTCTGCGGACTAGGTTAGATGCCTTTTTGGAAACTATCACGGGAGATGCTCTAACCAGAGTTGATTCGGCCGGCC
>JASUDE010000536.1:0-31839 GCA_034509685.1 Colletotrichum cereale | reverse complement strand
GTTGAATTTACTTATATAAAAGGTAGAAGGGTAAGGAAGAGTGCGTCACTCACTATGATGCGTCACTCACTATGCATGTACGTTAGTTAGTTTACTTAAGAAGCTAGTTAATATCTAGATATATTAGTTATTTAAGTTTTATAAAAGTAGGAAAAAAAATAGGAAATAGAAAGGCCTATTTAAGTTTTATAAAAGTAAGATATACGCTTTATAAAACTTAAATAGAGAGGGGCTATAGACTTACTAATAATTTAATAGGGCTTAAGAATAAATTTAGTATTATCTTTAGAGGTTAGATATTTATCTTATGTAGCGCTTATAAGGGTAATTCTAAACTTAGATATAATCCTAACTATATTATTATCCTTAGGAAGGTTACTACTAAGGAGGTAGTAAGACTTAGTAAGGGCTATAAGTTTATTATTAGTTTTAAATATACTTACTAAGTTATAAATATTTACTACTTTATCTTACTATACCTTACGTTTTTTAGCTAGTATGTGTTTAGCTATCTTTTTACTTTTACTAATAGAGATAGTAAAAAGGTAAACGTTTTTTTTTATAAAGCTATATAGATTAAAATTTAACCTCTAGCTATATTAAATATTAGCTACTATATTTATAATACCTAAGAGGATATTAACTTTAGTAGTACTTAGTTTTACTATCTATATAGTAGTACTTATCTCCTATATAAAAAAACTAATCCTTTTTTATAGCTAAAGAAGTATAAAGATTTTATATTATTAGTCTACTATAAGTAACTAATATAAAACCTTAATTTTCTTTACGCCTAGAGAGGGTAAATAGGTAGCGTTATACTAAGCTAGCTACTTATCTATATCTATTACCTCTAAGGTCTCTTTAAAATAGATATACTTTTCTTTTTTAGAGAGTTTTATAACGTTTTAGTTATTAAGGAGTACCTTAAGATCTTAGGATATTAGAGCTACTTAGTAAGCGTTAGATAGTATTTCTTTTTTATCTTTTTTAGCTTTAGTAAGGTTATAATATTCTACTTATAAGATACTATCTATAGCTATTAACGTTTTCTTATTTTAATATATAGGTTTATAGGTTTTATATTAGTAAATAAAGCTTACTAAAGTAAAATATACTCTTATTTAGTCTTTATATAAATAACCCTAAATAAAATACGTCTTATTAAGTAGAAGTTATAGTATATTATCTTAGTAGTTACTATCCTATTTATAAAAGATATTAGAGTTATAAATTATAATTACCTATATTATTATAATAAAGCTAATATCTTAATTAACTTTATTAAATAATAATACGTTATGTTTTTCTTTTAAGAATAACTTTAATTTTATCTTAACCTTTATAAGGATAAAAGGATATATATTATTATACTCTTTCTTAAGCTAAGAATAGCTAAATACCTTAAGCCTTTAGATAATAGTAAGGACGTTATTCTTCTAGGGTATTTTCTTAATACTTAGCTTACTATTTTTTACCTTTATAGAATTAGGTTTATTAGTAATTAAGAGGTTAATAAACAGTTAGAGGAAGTATTAGGCAACTTAGGTAACTAGGTGTTATTAGCGTTAAGACTATAACTAGAAAAACTTAGAGGCAGCCTATTTAAGTTTTATAAAAGTAAAAAAAATACCCTTTTATAAAACTTAAATAGGTCTATAAAATAGAAAAATACTTACTAAATATTTTAAAAAATTTATAAAGCTTATATGTTTCCCTAAGTCCTAGGTAAGGTATTGTAAAATTACCTTACGCTTTATTATATATAGTTATCCCTATTAAAACTATTAACTTAGGTAACTAGTTTATAAATAGCCTCTTAGATATATTAGTACTTACGTTATAATATACCTTTAGAAGGTCTTTACGCTTACTAGTAAGTATTCCTAACAGCTTATATACCTTTAGCCTAAATACTTTATAAGATATAAAGTCTTTAGACTATATATTTTAGCTAGGTAGAAGCCTCTAAATCTATAATTCTACTAACTAATTTAGTAAAGTTAAGGCTTCTTACTATTAGACTATTATCTTAGTAGATTTATTAGGTAAGGTAGAAGTAAAGCGCTAAGGCTTAAGAGGTCTTAACTATTTTAGTATATTACCTTTTATAACCTCTTTATAAAGTAGCCTAGTAATTAGGGCCTAGTTAGAAGTAATATTAGTATCTAAATCTATAGGTTTAAAGCCTAGCTTATTATATTTAACTTTAGTATTATATATAGAGTTTAAATTAAATAGAATATTATTATCCTTATTCTTAGGTACGTTATTTGTATTAATATTAGAGGCGTTATCTTTAATAATAGCTTAAGACTTCCTTAAGCCTCTTAAGACTTACTTTTTAGGAGGGGTGTCTTTAGAACTATCCCCTATAGTTTTTTTCTTTAGGCCTTTTAAGGACTTAGGAGGTATAGTGTAATAGGTAGGGTTAGGGATAAATATCTGTTTTTATTAGGTTAGATTATATTTAAAGAGAGCTAGTACTATTTAAGTTTTATAAAAGTAGTTACTTACCTATCTACTTTTCTAAAAAAAAAGCGTTAATATTATAGTATAAGGTTAGTTATAGGAAGGTATAAGATATATATCTATTTCTACTAAGTTAGATTATATTAAAGAGGAGTACTAGTACTATTTAAGTTTTATAAAAGTAAAAACTTACCTATCTGCTTTTAAAAAAGCGTAAGTATAAATATAGTAGTATATATAGTTTTATAAAAGCGTACGTAAGATTAATTAAGACGTATAAGGTTAAAGAAGTAGCTAAAGTAGTATAAAGGGAGATATATATATACTAATCTTTAGTAGCCTATACGCTATAACTTTTATAAAACTTAAATAGGCTACTACTATAAGTTAGATTAAGAGAAAAGTAAGGTTATAGTTAAGAGAATAGAGGGAAAGTAAAGTAAGAGTAAACTAAGCTTAAAGTAAAATTAGAATACTATATATAACGTATTAGCTTAGAAAAGTAAGGTTATAGTTAAGAGTATAAAGGGAGTTATAAAGTAAGAGACTCTAAAAGTAAAGTAAAAGTAAATTAGGCTTAAAGTAAAGTTAAAATACTATACATAACGTAATAGCTTAGAAAAGTAAGGTTATAGTTAAGAGTATAGAGGGAGTTATAAAGTAAGAGACTTTAAAAGTAAAGTAAAAGTAAACTAAGCTTAAAGTAAAGTTAGAATACTATATATAACGTAACAGCTTTATATTAATTACATATAGACCTACCTTTCTAAATAAGTATATAGACCTACTATTTTAGGTTATCTAATAGCTATACCTCTAAAGCTTAGTATAGCTATTCTTATAAGTAAGTAGAATATTATTATAGAATAAAGTAAGTAGATAGGTTAGAAGATAATATCCCTATAGGTATATATACCTTTATATAGCTATAGAGTATATAATCCTTTATACTACTAACCTCCTCTAGTAGTGAGGTTAACTATAAAGATATCTTAGTTCTAAGACCTACCTTTTATTTTATAACCTTTATTTAGTTTCCTTATTATTACTTACTTCTATTACTTTTTACCTTTATATTACGTTACTTTATAAGACGTTAGTGTAATACTTTACTACTATTATAGCCTAGCTATTCCTATTAGATTTAGAATAGCTACTAAGAGGGCTGTGTTAAATATAAAATAGTCTTTTTATATTATTTCTTACCTATAAAAAGGCTAGTTATCTAGTATTATATTATATTATCTAAGTATAGATTTATATATTCTATAATTTACTTAGTCCTAATAGGCTATATCTTAGGCTTATTAAACTAATATTATAACTTATAATAATAAATACTATATAAAAGAGGTAGCTTTTAGTAACTTCTATATTTATATAACTAGCTATTACTTAGACTATTATACTCTTCTATCTCTCTTACTAATACTACTTATATATTAAGGATATATATAACTTAGTAAGATTAATATTCTATAAAAGAAGCCTATTTAAGTTATATTAAACTCCCTTTTATTACTTTTATATAACTTAAATAGGGTTTCTTAGCCCTATTTCTAGCGGATTTTATTATATAAAAATAGTAAGGTTGCCTTATATAGTTATAGTATAGATAGAACTATATTTGAGAATACTCTTTACGTTTTTATATAAAGGAAGTAATAGCCTATAGTGTAGCAGTATAGCTATATAGTATAAATAAGGCTAATAAAGCTTTAAATATAATATAATCTAGTTCTTATAAGACCCTATTAAGGAGGATAAACTATAGCTTAGTTAGCTTTATACCTTAGGTGTAGTATACCTATAAAAAGAAATTTATAAGCTATAATTATATAACTATTAGGTAATAAATAACTTATAGGTATTATTATAAAGGGGTAATAATATAGTTAACTATACGTATTAATAGGTAAGTAATAAATAAGGGGTTTTAGTTTAATTATGCGTAACTAAGAAGTATAACTATTAGAGGCTACCTAGTTAGATAGGTAGTAAAATACACTATTAGCTATAGTAGATACTATAGCTAAACTATAGCTAATCGCTATTTATTAGGGATAAACCTATTAAACTTAGTAGGTTTAGTAATACTAAGTATTATAATATAACTAAAGTTAAAGTAGTTTAGAATTATTTATATAAAAAGAAGTAACTATTATAGGCTGTAAGGTTAAATTAGTAGTAAAGTTTATAGTAGTAAGTAGTAGGCCTATAGTAGAATCTTAGGTAGATCCTATAGTTAACTTATTAGAGATACTTTAATAAGTCTAATATATTTAAGTAATAGGCTAGTATTATAATAAATACACTATAAATAATTTTAAAATAATTTATATATAAAAAGGTAAGAATTTATTATTTTATCTACTATAGCTAGCTAACTCCTTAATAGCTTCTACTAACCTAGCACTTTAAATCTCTATTAGTATACCTTTATATGTTTTTCTCTTAAGCTAAGATAATATAAAGCTAATATATAAATCCCTTATTATATTTACTACTATATAAAGAAAGGCGTATTCCTTTAGTATATTTCCCTTATTATAAAGAGCACTATTTTTACTAGGGTAAGGAAATATAGTATAAAAAGTAAAGAAATTATTTTAGTAGATTTAGTGAAATATTTTAACTAAAATTTAGGTACTATTATCCTATATAAAGGATATAATCTCCTTAGTTATAGCTATCTATAAGGTTTACTAGTTATTATAGAGGAATAGTAACTATAGTAGCTTTTATTTTATACTATAGGTAAAGTTAAGTTTAATTTCACCCTAAGTAAAGTTTTAAAAAGCTACTACCTCTCTCTACTTTATAATATAATTTAATCTAGCCTTAACGCTAATATAGCTACACTTAGTAGTATATTTCTAAAAATTAAGGAGTATAAATAGGATACTATCTTCCTTAATAAGGTTATTTTATTCTTTTAGTTATAGTAGTAAATATATACTTTAGAAAGTAGCCTTTTAGTAAAGGTAGAGAATAAAATATAATAAGAGATTATAGATAGATTTTATTTTAGCCTTATCTCTTTTATACGCCTTAAGGAGGGAGATAAGGTTATGAAAGAGGGTTTAAGGTGCGTCTTAGAGGGTATAAAACTTACGTTTACTAATAGATATTATAAAGCTAAGGATAGTAAGGCTATTAAGAAGGCTGTTATATAGCTATAGCCTCTCTTAATTAATAAGCCTAGTAGGTAAAAATCTAAACCTATAATTATAGATATTAAGAAAAATTCTAAGTCCTTTCTTTTTATCCTTTTCTCCTTAAGTAAGAAGAGGAATTTATATTAATTAAGTAATATTAGGATTATTATTAAGACGTATTAGTATTAGGGGTTAATAGGGTTAATAAATAACTATATAAAGGTAATAAGGGCTGCGTAGAAGAGAGATAATATTAATAATATAGTAGCGCTTATATAGTATACTATAATTATATTAGTAAGAAGAATATAAAACCTAACTATACTCTTAATAAAATCTTAGTATATAACTAAAGGAATATAGTAAAACGTAAGGCTAGTTAGCTTCTTAGTTATAGAGGTTTAATTAAGATTAGTTATTAATAGCCTAACACGCCTAATAAAGGCGTTATAGCTAGCCTAAGCGCTTTCCTATTTAGTAATATAATTAGTAAGTTTAGTAGTATAGCGCTACTTTACACACTAACCTAAGTTTATCTACTTTACTAACTATATACCTAATATAATAAAAAAGTTTAACTCTCTTAGTAATATATTAAACTAATTTTAGTTTATAACTTTTACTCTTAAGTTTAAAAATATAGTTATAAGGGTATTATTACTATATCTACTATAAAGGAGATAGTCTAGTATATACAGCTTCTTCTTAGTAGTATTAAAGACCTCCTTTCTAATAGTATAACTTTAGAAATAGTATAGGCCTAGTTATTAGGTAGTACTACTTAGCTTAGTTATAACGCTTAAAGTGTTATAAAGTAAGTTAATATAATACTAGGTGTAGGTTCCTCCTTAGATATATAGGCTTGTTAGTAAAAGGCTTTCTTCTAATAGGTTAACTCTATAAATAGCCTCTTTAACCTAGCTATAGAGAAATTATAGTGTGTCAGCTTAGTAATATTTCTATATAAGGAGAATATATCCTTTATTAAAACCCTTCTATAGGGTCTACTTAGTAGTAATATCTAAAAGCTAAAGGTAATCTATATTATATAAATTAGATTTTTAAATAATACATAACTACTTTATTTAGAAACCTTTAATACACTTTACTACTAATAAAGCCTTACTATACCTAACTTTTATATTCTTTTTATTAAGGAGGAAGAAGAAGTCCTTAAATATAGAAATATTAGTATTTAGCTAAGGATTAGTAGTTAGTTTAAACCTTAAAAGTAGGTTTTAGTAAAAGGTTAATAAGTAATTATATAGTAGAAAGAAACTATATAGTAAAGGATTAGCCTTATTATAGTAAGAAAATTTAACTTTCTATAAGGCTTTAGAGAAGAAGCGTAAGATATAACTAAGCTAGAATTTAGAAAATAACTTAATAATGCTTAGGTATAAGATGTTATTATAAAACGATTAATACTCTGTATTTATTAATTAGGTAGCTCTGTTTTTAGTGCTTAGCTAATTAGCTACTTACTTAAAGAGGCTAAAGAAGAAAAGAAATAATATTTAGCTTTAGATTATACTAAAGAAGATATAAGGGATTTAATAAATTAGTTTATTTATAGTCTTACTTATATTATTTATATAAACTAGATATTAGATATAGATATTTACTATTAAAAGCTATCCCCTCTATAGAATTAAAGTATAATTAATAGAGTTAAGAAATTCTAAGATTCTAAGTATAATATAGATAAAGCTATTAATATTAAACTAGGTATTCCTAAGCCTAACGTCTTTAGTGTAGTTAAGTTTAAGTATAACTCTTTTTTATATAGTAGTTAATAAGACCTAGCTATATATAATATCCCTTAGGTCTATTACCTTTAGAAATTCAGCCTATAGGCTATTTTTTCTATAGATAGATTAGACTAAGACTAAGCGATTAAGTCTTAGGCTTTTTATCCCCTTTTACTAAGCTATATATTAGTATATTATAAATATTATAATACTATAGAGACTATATACTCCTAAAGGGAGATTATAATAGATAAGATTCTTTACTTTATTACTATTATTATAGTTATAGTATATAATAAGTCTAAGGTTTATAATTATAATAATACGTTAAGTAAGCTATTACTAATTAGTAATAGTGTTATCTACTACCTATTTTAAAATCTTATCCCTATTAATACTATTATTAGATATCTCTCTTAGGGTTTCTTTAGTGTTTTATATAGTAATAATAGTTAGGGTAATAGTAGAGAGGCTGCTAATACTAGTACTACTTACTATAGATTTAGTATTACTAGTTTTATTATCTTTATCTAGGTCTTAAGATATATTTTTAGTATAGTTTATAGAAGAATAATATTATAAAATAAGGTAGATAGATAGGCTAAAGGAGGACATCCCTATAGGCACGTGTATATTTACATACCTATAGAGTATATAATCCTCTATACTATTAACCTCCTTTAGTAAGAAGGTTAACTATAAGAATACCTTACTTTTAAGACCTACCTTTTATTTTATAACCTCTATTTAGTTTCCTTATTATTACTTACTTCTATTATTCTTTACCTTTACACTACGTTACTTTATAAGACGCTAGTATAATACTCTACTACTATTACAGCCTAACTATTCCTATTAGATCTAAAATAGCTACTAAAAGGGCTATATTAAGTAGTAGTATAACTACTTTAGTTTATACCTTATAATAGTTTCTTTTTTTTTACTAACTTAAGGTAAAGATATACCTTTACCTTAATAGAAGTACTAAGACTTTAAAAGTAGTATAAGTAAGCTTCTTTAGCTAAAGTATATTACTAAGTTATAGTAACTATATATATAGCTTAAATAGTTTTTATTATATAAAGTTATAAGGAGTTTTTCTAAAAGTCTATAAGATAATATTTTTAACCTTATATTTATAGAGTTTAATAGTAATATACTATATTATAGAACTAATAGGTAGGATATAGACTTCTACCTAAATAATAAATATACTAATAATAACTACTAGGTTAAATCTACTATTAAGATAGTAAAAAGGATTATGAATAACGTAAGATAAAACCTAACGGTTTCCTTAAGATTATTTACTAACAGATTACCTATACTACTCTTATAAATAAATTCCTAGACCTTTTAGTTATTAAAAAACCTAGTTATACTAAAAAGGAAGATAACTAAGTAGGTTCTAAAACCCCTAAAGAAAATTCTTCCTTAACAACCTAACTTAAGGGTTAATAAGACTATAGGAGAATTCTATAATAGATATAAGGATAGCCCTCTTATAGTATCCCTACCTAAAGTACTAGAAGATTCTAATATAACGTAGCGTTTACTAAAAGGTAAAGAACTAGAAATTGTAGGCCTACTTAGGTAAAACACTAGCCTACTAGTAGAATAATACTAAATAGCTAGCTAGCTAATTTAACCTCTTCTAATATAATATAATATATAATAATAGTAAGCCTTATTACTACTAGCTATAGGGGTCTAATAACTACCCTTTTTAATATAATTCCTAATACTTAGTAGTTTCTTAGCTAGTATAGGCTACTACCCTTATAGACTAGGTATACTAGGCTTTTAGCCTACTTAGATACTGCTAGGTTTAGCTTATTAACCCCCCCCCTTAGGGTAGATAGTATATATACTACCTTACCCCTAAGGACTAGCTATATACCTAATACCCTTAGTTATACTACTATACCTAGGTATACTACTAAACGTTTTTATATAAGGGATATACTTTACCCCTTTAGATATAATAGTAAGGTAGATATAAGTATTCTCTTACTACCTACCTCCCTAATAGCTAGAGATTTTAACTCCCTAGCTATTAATACCTATAGGAGGGTAGAGATAACTAATAGTAAATATCTTTTATCTAGTAGTAGTATTAATACTACTACTAAATATATTTTAGTTTATAGATATATTCTTTTATACTATAGTATACTAAATATAAATTTCTAGGATATTATCTAATAGTATAAATACCTTAAGATATACCTTAACCTATTTATAAATACCTATAGGGGTTAGTATCTTCTAGCTAAATACTAATATAAAGTGTTACTTACTAGACTTTATTTTTTATAACTACTATATAACTTACTACTATAATATAAAGTTATAAACCTAGGCTATTAAAGTAGTATACTATAATACCTTATTACTATAGTACTTTAGTTAAATAATTTACTAATACCTTAGGGGATAAGCCTAAAACTAGTAGGAATTTTAACTTATAACTAGAGAATAGTAATAGCTAAGATAGTAAGGATAAGCTACTATAGCTTAACAGATTAAAGAACACTTTAGCTTTACTTTAGTAGACACTAAAAAGTAGTTTTAGAAAAACTACTTTACTATAGAGAAAATCAATAGCTAAAGTAATATTTATATATTTACTTAAAGCTACTTTAAGTATGTAAGAGTATAAGGAGATTAAACCTAACGTTAATAGCTAATAAGGTTTTATAATAACCTTACCTTATAGCTTAAATAGTTCCTTTATAAGCCTAAGGATAATAACTTTTTAGATAGATATATTACTTATACTAAGGAATAACGTAAAGTATTATAAGATATAGCGTCTAAATCTTAATACAACCTAGTATATATTAATAACGCTACTAACTATAATAGTAAAGATATAGTATTTTAAGGAAACGTAATAGTTTACCTAAAAGCCTTATAGGCTAGTTACCTAAAACCTTATAATAAAGACTCCTCTAAAGATAATAAAAAAGAGACTATATTCTAAAGATTAAGTAGTAGGAACAATTAGTATAGTTAAGATAACTATAGATATTATAGAAATTACTATAGAAACTATAAAAGATACTAATCCTATAATAACTATTAGAAAGAAGACTACTAAGATAATACTAAACGTTATATAAAAGATTAACAACCCTAGTAGGAAGTTAAGTAAAGAGGCAGATAGAGATAACGTATACATTATACCTAAAAAATTAATAGGCGTAATAATATATAATTTATATAGAAAAATAATAAGAACGCTTAGATTTATATTAATAAACTTATAGATAATAGGTATATCCTTAAAGGTACTAAAGAAGTCCCCTTATATAAAATAAAAAGTATAAACTTTATTACCCCTTTGTTAGAGTAAGAGGCACTATTACCTAAAGAATAAAAGGAGGTTATTAAACCTAGTAATAACTACACCCTATTATAAAGTAAAGTTAAAAAGTACCTTACTTAAACGCTTTTAGATAATAACTCTTTAGCTATAATAATAACGCCTTTTATACTATTAGTTTCCTTAGAGGACTTAGTTATAAAACCTAATAGAGGAATAGACTAATATAAGAATACTATAAATTTTACCTTTTAACTAAAAGAAGTCTTTAAAGTAGTTATTAAACCTAATAAGAAATATAGATACTATAAGTATACCTATCTTTAGATTAAGGTATATACTAATAAGAATTTAGAAGACTACTCTATCTATATTAACATAAGAGTATTAGTTATTCTAGTAAGGTAAGAATAGGTAAAGAAGTTTACTAAGAATCTAAGATTTTTACTTATAAAGCTATAAAAAGTAAGTATAGTTAGGTTATCTTTTATACTCTTAGAAAACGTTACTTTTAACGTATATATTATTAGTATAGTAAAAGGTATAGAAATAAAGGTCTATACTATAATAATAGCTAGAGTTATAAAGAAACTCTTAGCCTAATTACTTTTAGAAATACTATTTTATAATAACTATAGTATAGTAGTAGATTTTAATAAGAAGTAGGTAAAACTTTAATCTTCCTATAATATAATAATCCCTACTATAGTTAAATACTACTACCTAGTGTTATAATAGATTACTTCTTAGTTTATAGTAACTATTAAGCTAAAAGAACTTAAGTATCTCTTTATAAACTTTATTAACCTTTTAGAGAGATCTATAGAGGATAAGAAGTAGTAACTATACTATATATACTTTAAATACGTATATATCCTTAACGCTATTACTAATTTAAAAACCCTAAAAGTTATATTAGTATATAATAATATAGTAGAACTAATAACTATTAAGAAAGGTATAAAGGTAGTATAAATTACTTTAAACTAAAGTAAAAAGACTACCTAAGTAATTAGTAAGGATACACTAAATACTATTACTTATAGTAATTTAGTAAATTTCCTTAACGTTACTAACGAATTCCTAAATACTATAGGAGAGTTTACTATAGGAATAAATAATGCTAAAAAAACCCTATAAGATATATTAATACTAAAGGAAATACTAAAATATAGTATAATAAAGCTAAAGATATATCTAGTAATAGTTAATAAATATAGCGTAAAGATCTATATAAATAATAAGGAGTTTACTAGTAAGATAAAAGTAGTACTTAATAAATACTATATCTACTATAATAGAGGGATAGTACTTATTCCTAATAAGGACTATATAAAGATTAACCTTATTAAGGGATAGGAAAACTAAAGGTAGAATATCTAGGTCTTCCTATTAGGTCTTAAGGATATGGAGTTTCTTAACGCCTGTTAGAATAAATAATATAAGTTAGGGAAGATTAGTTAGTAATAAGGCCTTACCTCTATTATATACCCCCTCTTTATTATATAGAAATACTATATAGATAGGAAAAAAAATAAAAGTTAAGTAGTTATAGATATATAACCTCTTAATAAGTAGGTAAGTCTAGACGTTTACCTTCTTTTAGACTAAGATAAAATTATAAGCTATCTAAAAGGTAAAAAACATATAATAATATTTAACGCTACTAGGTTTTTCTACTAGCTTAGTATATATTCTAAGTACTAGGATAGAATAGTAATAATTAGTCCCTATAGGCTTAAGTATTCTAACGTTACTATTATAGGATTTAAGAATTCCCTAGCGTACGCTTAGCGCTTTATAGACTAACTGTTTTTTAAGTATTAACACTTTATTTATATATATATTAATAATATTATAATCTTTAGTAACTCTAATAAAAAGTACCTTTAGTATATAGAGATAGTTTCAAATATCCTTAATAAATACTAAATCTATATTAATATAAAAAAGTCCTTTATTAGCTTCTCTAGTGTAAAGCTTCTTAGTTATATTATAAATAGTAAGGGTATCTATAAGATAGATAATTATATTTATACGTTTAAAAAGCTCGTTTTTCTATATAGCCTATATAACCTTAAGATATATCTTAGGATAAGCAGCTAGCTTTATATAGGGTTACCTTAGTTTAACGTAATTATAATACCCCTTTAGTAAAAGAAGATAAAATTAGTAGCCTAACTAAAATAAAACAAAGTTATTAAGCTAAGCACTATACGCTAGGTAAAGGTAAAAATTATTATAAAAGAGATATTTAACCCCTTACTTAAGGAGATTAATATATAAAATATACTATAAGAGAAACTTTATAACTAAATAATATAATATTACTATAACCCTAAGAAACTACTATTCTTTAAGATTAATATATATATTAGTAGATTTAGTCTTATAGTTTTCTAGTTAGATTATAACTAAAATAGTAAAAATATACCTAGTATTCATATAAAAATAGAATATATTAAACTTATCCTTTTTTTTTCTTAATTTATAACGGTAATAGAGAAACGTTTTAGCGCTATAGAAGCTAAAATTATAGCTATTATATAGGCTATAAAGAAGCTTAGAAAACTAGTGTAATTTAACTACTAGGAAGTTAATATTCTTATAGACTACGTAGTAGCTAAGGGAATTATTACGTATATATTACTAAAAACCCTTAACTTAAATAAGGTAAATCTTAAGCTTATAAACGCTACTAACTACCTCTCTTAGTACTACCTAAAGATTTTTTATATATTAGGTAAGCTAAACGTTATACCTAATATATTTTCCTACCTACTAGTTATAAAACCTAACCTATCTAAGTATTTCCCTTATAAGAATAAACTTATAGATATTAATAATAATAATAATATAGAAGTAGTAGCTATAGTATAGTATATAAGTAATAAACCTCTAAAACTTAGGAAAGCTACTATAACTATAGTATAAGTTAATAATGAGTTTATATAGGAAATTATTAAGAGATACTAAAGTAATAAGAAGCTAAGAAATCTAAAGAATTAGATTTAGTAAATATAGGTAAATAGATATAAGTATATAACTTTAGATAAAGTAAAAAGAGATTAATAACTACTTTAGAAAAAGTAATAATAACCTTAGGTAGCTATCCTTTTATAGGAAATTAATAACTATAGACTAATATTTTATATATCTATAGATAGAATAAAGAGACTTTATATCCTAAAGCCTTTAGTAAAAAGGGTTTTTACTCTTACTTATAATAAGAAGTTTTACTTTAGGTATAAAAGAATACTTATAGAACTTTAGAACTTCTATATTTATAAGAAGGTAAAGGTATATTACCTATTACCTAACGTACTAAAGTAACTAAATAGATTACCTAAAACCTATTAAATCTTTCTAACCTATTATAACGCTTAGTATTTTATATTACACTATATCTATAGACTTTATTACTAATATACTAGAAATCCTAACCTAAAATAGTTTCTAAGTATTACCTAACTTTAATATATTTAACTACCTCTATACTATAACGTATAAGTTTAGTAAGAAAGTTCTACTTATCTTAAGTTATACTAAGTATAAAGCTTACTAATAAGCCTAAGTTCTTCTTTAAACTTTTATATTATATAACTAAGGCCTACTAAACGCTATTCTTAGTAATTATAACGTAAAGTTTATCTTAGTAGTCTAAGTAGAGATCTTTAAAGCCTTAAAGGTAAGATTACTTATATCTACTACGTATTACCTTTAGACTAATAGGTAAAGTAAGAGAATAAATTAAATAGTTAAGATTACTATCTGTATTTATATATATACTAACCTTAATATACTATAGATTAATATCTTACTATTCTTCTAACACTCTTTTAATAACTTACTTACTATAATAATAGGCTAATTACTAAATAAACTAGTACTTAGGTTTTACTTTAAAACTATATTAAAGTACGTTAGTAAAAAGAAAATCCTATTAGAATTAATTAACGTATTACGTAATACTTACTAAATAGAAGTATAAACTCTTATTAATATAGTAAGAGTAATAAGAAAAATGTAATATAACTAATACTATTACCTAGTAAATTTTACTATAGGTAATAAAGTATTTTTTTACTTGAGTAAAGAATACTTACTACTTAGAAAACCTAAGAAAAAGTAGTCTCTATAGTATACTAAACCTTTCTATATTACTTAGGTAGTTAGGCCTAGCGCCTATAAACTTAACTTACTAGCCTATTAAAGAGTTTACTTAGTAGTATTAATAATATAGTTATAGAAAGCGCTAAATAGAGAAGACCTATTTAGTTATAAAGAGATTCTTTTTAAACTAATAAAAGTTAATAGAATAAAAAAATATAAAGTTAAAAGAATTATAAATTATAAGGTAACCTAAAGAAAAGCCTAGCTATTAGTTAAGTATCTTATTAAGTAGAAAGAGTACTTACTAGCTTCTAATATATAGAAACCTTATAAGAATCTTAAGCCTAACGCTAGTAACTTTATTAAGACTTATAAGGAAGAATAACTAATTAATTAGGCTACTAAGTATATAAAGAAGTAAGAATAAAAACTAGCTTTAACTAACTTCCTTTAGACCTTACTATAGACGTCTATAAATAATTTATAAAGTATTATAAACACCTTAGGGAATCTTATAGTCTTTAATTTAGTTTTAATAATAATAAAGTATTTATTCTCTTAATAAAGGTAATAATACCTTATAGAAAGGCCTTTAGCCTATTTTTCTTTATTAAGATATATAGTTTTTATAATAGTTCTTACTAAAATAACTACGTTTATTTTTCCTTTTAAAAGGAGGAAGAAACGCCTATCTATAATAGGTAGTTATACCTTTTTTACCTTTAATAGCTAGTAGCTAGAAAAAGGTATATTAATTTACCTACCTACTAACCTTTTATTTTTCCTTTTTCTATATACTATTTATTATAAATATAAACCTTATAATTTCTTTACTTTTTACTACTTTTTATACTTCTATTTACTACTTTCTTTTTACCTATTATAAAGTAATATAATAAGACTTATACTTTCTTCCTATATACTTTACTAAGAACTATATAGTAAGCTACTATAGTAAATCTCTAGCGTTTTTTACTTATTCCTAATAATCCTATAAACTAAAATAAGATTAACTTTAACCCCTTTATTAAAAATAAGACTACTAAGGCTACTAACTAGACTTAGACTTAGTAGTTATTATACCTTCTAAAGTCTACCTTTAAATTAGTTAATATCCTTACTACCTAAAAAACCTCTTCTACTAAAAACTAACGTTATATTAATAACTATAATATAGTAGACACTATAGTTATTAATACTAATAAAGTAAACACTAGCTATAATAAAGAGTTTAGTAATAACTCTAAGTTATCTATCTTCTCTACTAATACTAACCTTTATAATATACCTTATAAAATAAAAGAAGAGGCTAAAGAAACCTTATAATAGATTAAGGACTATAAGGCTAAGCTAAAGCATAAGAAATATATAAAGCGTTACACGTTTAAGGTTACTTACTATAAAATAGTTAATAAGTATATCTATACTATAAGTAGCAGCCTTAATAGTACTACTCTTACTAAAATCTATAGTAATATAAAGACTAAGGCCTATATTACACTAAGTATACTAACTAACCTAGTAACCCTAAAGAAAAATATAAGTAAAACTATTAAGAAGAATACTTCTAAAACTACTAATAAGAAGAAGTTTAGTATCTTTAGTTATACTAAGGCTATTAAGTACTTTAAGGAGGTAGTTAAAAACTATACTAATAATACCTTTATTTATAAGATTTATATCTAGCTAAAGGATTTCTATAACTATTATAAAAATAGTATTACTAACTAGTATACTTCCCTTTTATATAATATATACTTCTACTAAATAGTTACTACCTCTATAAAGAATATACTTTCTAAGTATAAGCTTTAGTTTAGTAACCTTTTCTCTTATATAGTATTAATTAGCTTTACCTTTATATACTAAGTTAGATAAAGTAACTCTAAGGTTATAGATACTCTTCTACTACTTTAGTAATTAGATTTAATTTCTATCTTAAAGATTATATATATATATAATAGCTAAAGCTAGACTATTCTCTTTAATATAATTTAAGACTATATTATTAATCTAGACGTAAAGGTTAATAACTATATTACTAAAGCTAATATTACCTATAAGATTACTAATATAGTAGTAGCTCCTACTAAGTCTTATAAGCTAGTTATTAAGAAGTACTTTAATAGTATTTACTAAATTACTAAGAATCTATATAAGAAGACTAAGAAATCTAAGTATCTAAAGGCCCTTATTAATAGCCTTAACTATTAACTTTAGAAGCTAACTTAGAAGGTTACCTTACTTAATAAAAAGGCTAATAACCTTAATACCTTTAATAAGTTTAAAGGTAATAAGTTTAAGGCCTTAGTTAATAAGGTTACTAGTATAAAGGAGAAACTCTCTAATACTATTAGAAATACTTATGCGCTTACCTTAGCTTAAAGTAGTAGTAAAAAGCGCTATACTATAGGAATTAATTTTAGAGATATTAAGTAAAAAAGGAAACACTTTATAATATTTCTTTCTTTCTTTTCTTTTATTATTAATTAATATACCTTTAATATAAGGAAGCTTAAATTAGTCCTATAAGGACTTATAACTAATTTAAGAGGGATAATTATAATAAGGTAAAGTGGTTTTACATTAAGGCTTAAAATAGTAAGGTAAAAATAGAGTCTATAAGTAGAAAGGCTCTATAGTTATTATAGAGATAAAAAGGATATATACACCTATATAGTTAATATATTGTTATTACTATAAGCTTATTACTTTTATATATATTAGTATTTTTATAATTTCTCTATTAATACTTTACGTTCTTAGATTTTCTTTTTAGATTAGGTCTAAGAATTAAAAGACCTATTAATTAGTATACGTCTTACTATAATTAGAGTTTGTTAGAGGTAGGTGTAGTTTTTACACTTTTCCTTTAGCCTTCTTAGCTAGTAGGCCTAGCGCTTTCTTATTATATAACCTCTTTAGCCTATAGACTAACTATCTAGTCCTAATATATATAGTACTTAGAATTAAATTATATAATTTACTATAGTAAATACTTAGATAGCTTTATAGTTAAGTAGCTTATAAGAAAAGTAAATATTACCTTCTCTAAATATAAGCCTTTTTCTAACTACCCTTCTTTTATATAAATTTCTATAAGTAATATTACCCTTATTAATATTATAGTAGCTTTCTCTACTAGAAATTTAAAACCTATATACTAATTATATTAAAAGAAGAGATATAAATTAACCTTACTTAGCTTTAGTACTTATAAGGTAGACACTTAAAACCTAAAGCTTTAAAACACCTTACTTTTAACACTTAAGGGGTAAAAATAAAAGCCTACTAAAGGCTAAAATATACTTACTACTAGATAACCTATATAAGAAAAGTAATTTCTAGATAAATATTAGAATAAAGATTATTTTACTTATACTATAGAATTATATAAGATCTATTTAATTACTTTAAAGGCTTTAGAGGCTACTTTTAGCTTATAGTAATTAAAGATAAATATACTAGCTATACTTTTAGTTTCCTAAGAGTTTTTAAAACCTATAAGAGTATATTTTATATCCTTTAAATATTTAAGTAATAAGTAGTAAGGTAATATAGCTTTACTTTATATAAAATAAAGTAGAATATATATTACTTTATAATACTAATTAATAGCTATATAAAATATTAGAAGTAAGTATAAGAAAAAAACATTAAGATTAAGATAATACTACTATATATAAAGAAGCTAATTAGTAAAGCTAAAAAGGCTAGCTAAGAAGTTATTACCTAAGTAACTAAGATACTATCTAAAGTAAACCTCCTATAGAAACTCTAGGTTAAGGCTATAATAGTAAGTACCTACTTTTATAATATTAGCTTTTATTAGTATAACGTATAGCTTTACCTTATTAAAAGAGAAGATAAATAGTTTAAATAATACTTTTACTAGTAGTATTTATACTACTAAGTAAGCTTTAGCTAAGACTTATATTTATAATAAAGATAGCTTTATACTTATAGCTACTAAGTGTACTTTATTTAAAAGGATAGAGAGAGAGATATAGAAAGATAAAGCTTTAAGGTAGAACTAAAAGACTATATTAGGTATTTAGTTAGCTATATTTAAAATACCTATAACCTTTATTAAATCTAGATCTTTTTACTTTAGTAGGTTATTACTATATATAATATAACGTTTAATAGGTCTTACTTTTACTTAAAAGATAATATAAAAGTAGCCTTTCTAACTAAAAACGCTTATAAAATTATAAATAATATCTAAAATCTATATACTATATATAATTAAGAATTTTATATTCTAAGTATTATAAAAGAAGTTAATATTATACTTATCTTATAAGAAGTATACTTATTATAATAGCCTTTACTACTTACTTTTATACTATAAAAAGTATCTTTAGATAAAAATAAACCTAAAAATAGAAACTTAGCCTATATCTAGTAAAGAGGGTAGCTATTAACCCCTAATCTAACACCTAAACCTAAAGATATTTAGAAATAAGCGTTAGGACTAATAATAGCTACTAAAGACTACTTTTCTTTAGATAAAGGTATACTAAACTCTAAAGAAGTTAATTACTAAGACTAAGTAACTAAAAAGGATATTATAGTCTATACTAGTCTACTCCCTACTAAAAAGCTAAAAATAATAGATACTTATAATTTATATTTAGAATTAGTATCTATAAGCTATACTATCTAAAGGTAGGGAATAAATATAAGTAACTAAAATAGTTTAGTCTATATTACTTTAATTTAGTAAAGCTAGTAGATATAAGGTCTACCTCTAACTTTAGAGGAAATAGACTAATTTAACCTAAAGAAAGCCTTTAACTACTAGTTTATATTTACTTTTTCTAACTAAACGTAAGATACTTTCTTTAATACCTTCTTACTAAATAGGTAGAAGGTAATTAATAAGGAAGCTATAAGGTACTAAACGCTTTATAGCTATATCTATACGTCTATTATTTAACTAAAGTATATATAAAAGATTATAATACTATATAAGAAAAAATAAATAGTAGAATTAGTAACTTTACTTTAAAACTAAAGGGAACTTCTTAACCTTTTAATACTAATTTAAAACGCCTTTATAAATATAGTAGTTACTAAAATACATAAGCTTAAAGAAATAGGTATTTAGAAGGTAGTAAATTAAAATAAAGTTACCTAGAAACTAATCCCTTTTAAGTAGGTCTTCTTATATAAATTAAACTAAAATAGCTTTCTTAACTACTATAAAGCGTATATATATATAAAAGGAGATATATAGGAAGTAAACCCCCTAAAGCTTATATATATAGCTACCTTTATAGTATAAACTCTTTATATTATAATAGCTTTTATAGTTAAATTTAACCTTTATATTTAGTAACTTAATATAGTTAATACGTTTCTAAACGCTAAGAGAGGGCTAAATAAGTAACCTATTATATACTACCTTCTAAATAGCTTTAAGATACCTAATAAGGTTATTAAGCTGTAATATACTCTCTATAGACTTAGAGACCTACTACTCCTTTAGTATAAGGAGTTTTTAAATACCTTTTATTATTTTAGAATAGTGCCTATAAGTAAAAACCTATACCTATTCTAAATACTAAATAAAAAGGTCTTCTTTCTATTTTATATAGATAATATACTTATCTTATATTATAATAATAATATAGAAGAAGTAAAAAGAATTACTAATAGGATTAAAGTAGCCTATAAGGTAAAAGAATAAGGCCTAACTAAATAGTACTTAGGTATTTAAATCCTATATAACTAGCTAGTATAAAAGATCTTTCTAACTTATAACTAATATATTAAGTAAGTAACTAAGAAGTTTAACCTTATTAACTTAAAGTTACTTATAATTCTATTACTAACTTATTTACTTAAGAAGAACTAATCTTAGGTAACCTTAGGTAAGGTTAAGCGCTTTTAAAAGAAGATTAGCTTAATCCTCTATATAGTAATAATAATATAACCTAACGTAGTATATATATATACTTTATTATTACGTTTCCTAATAAACCCTTTATATATATACTACTATATAGTAGACTAAGTTATTAAGTATCTTTATTATATAAGGTATTTAGTAATATACTATAGTACGTTAAGAGGTATTTAGACACTACTTATTATAAGTAATACTTTATTTATAGATAATAAAGAGATATAAAGATTATTATAAAGATATATTATCTTACTCTTTAGAGGGCTAATTTAGTAGAAGGCTACTTAGTAGGCTACTATAACTATATTAACTATAGAAGTAAAGCTTTTTAGTCTAAAGTATATTATATAAGAGATAATTACCTTCTAACACCTCTTTTAAGATATATAACTAGACCTTAGTAATATATAGAGGATTAATTATAATAATAACTAAATAATTTATCTTATAATCAGTAAAAGTAACTATATATTAACCTACCTATTATATATTAATATTTAAAATATATAGCTTTAATAAGAATTTACTAAATAGTTATTTAACGTTATATATATACCTATAGATAATATATTAGTAAATAGACTTACTAAAAGTAATATAGTTAAAAATAGGTAATAGATTAGTTAACTTACTAATAGCTAAGCTATAGCTAGTAGTACTAGCCCTTATAAGCTAGCGCTAAGTAGGGCTCCTATAGACTAACTATAGGCCGGCCGACTAGTAGGTTATAGTATCTTTAGTAGGATCTATAGCTAGGCTAGGTAATTTATAATAGCTACTTTATTCTATAATAAGTACCCCCTTTAGAATAAAATAATTATTATATAGTAATTATATATAGAAAATAGAAAAAGAAAAGAAACGTAATAGCGTTATAAAGTAATATAGTATAAAAGTAAAGTAAAGTAGAAGTAAGTAAAAGTAAAGAAACTAAATAATAGTTATAAATAAAGTAGATATTTATAAAATAGGATAATAGTAAAAGTAACTAATCTAACTATATATCTTAGGCTTCTATAGCGCTATTCTAGCTACTATAGAAAGGGTATACCTAAGTAGTAATTAATAGTTATTATTATAGTTACTATTATTACTAGATTCTTTAGAATATCCTCCTAAATATAGCTAGCTAGGCGTATAAATACTTAGTAGCTAGGTATATATATAGGCTAGCTAGGTAGATATATAGGCTAGCTATATAATTAAGTAGCTAGGTAATAGTCTACTAGTAAGTAGTCTACTAGTAAGCTAGCTAGCTATTAATATATAGGCTAGCTAAGTAGATATATAGGCTAACTAAGTAGATATATAGGCTAGCTATATAATTAAGTAGCTATATATTAGTCTACTAGTAAGCTAGCTAGCTATTAATACGTAGGCTAGCTAGGTAAATATATAGGCTAGCTATATAATTAAGTAGCTATATAGTAGTCTATTAGTAAGCTAGCTAGCTAGGTGTATATATATTTAGCTAGCTAGCTAGCTAGCTATTAATATATAGGCTAGCTAGGTATATATATAGCTAACTAGCTAGCTATTTATTAATATATAGGCTAGCTAGGTATATATATAGGCTAGCTATATAATTAAGTAGCTATATACTAGTCTATTAGTAAGCTAACTAAAGGTTTTTAATAGCTATAATATATATTTTTATAGGCTGTTTAGGCTAGCTAGGCTAGTTAGGCTAGCTAGACTAGTAATATATGCGCTTTAGTAAAGGTAGTCCCTAAGGTAGTAGGTATTAGTAGTAGTAGTAATATATATTTTAGTAGCTATTACTAGGCTTTATTCTTAGCTTTATTACTTAACTTTATTCTTATATATAAAGCCTTAATAGCTAAGTTAAACTTTATAGCTAAGAAAAAGCTAAGTAAGACTAATAATATATATTATTCTATTATAGGTAGGCTAGCTAAGGTTTCTTAATAGCCTTAATATATATTTTTATAGGCTAGCTAGGCTAGCTAGGCTAGCTAGTAATTACTTTACTTAAGATAGTAGAAAAAGGCGTTTTATAATATAAAGTCTTAGTAGTAGATTTAGTAGTAAAATAAAGCTTTATAGCTATTTATAAAGATATAGTAGAATAGTGTGTTTTTTAAGGGAAAATAGGCACTATACTTCTAGTAAGGCTTTAGCTAGTAACTCTATTACTACTATCTCTTAAGTGCCTTAATTATTAGTAGCTTTAGTAGTAGTAGATTTAGTAGTATAATAGGTAAAAAAGAGTATAAAGAAGAGTAGTAAAAGTAAGGTTATTAGTAAAGGGGTTAAACGTAAGGGTGTTAGCTAAAGGGATGTTAGCTTTAGTTAGGTAGGTAGTTATTATAGTGTAGGCTATAGGTAAATAACTCTACTAGTAGGTGTATATTAGTAGCTAATTAGTAAAGAAATATAGGCTTCTAAATAGTTATAATTAAAAGAAAACTAACTAAATAGCTCCTCTTAATAATAGTTAGTATACTTACCTCTTATTATAAATTTAATAGTAGTAAAGGGTTAATATCCTATAGTATTATAACGTAAGTTATACTACTACTTAACATAGTTAAAAATAGGTAATAGATTAGTTAACTTACTAATAGCTAAGCTATAGCTAGTAGTACTAGCCCTTATAGGCTAGCACTAGGTAGGGCTCCTATAGACTAACTATAGGCCGGCTAACCGGTAGGTTATAGTATCTCTAGTAGGATCTACAGCTAGGCTAGGTAATCTATAATAGCTACTTTATCCTATAATAAAAAGCCTCTTATATATAAAATTTAAATACTTTTAAGTACTACTAAACCTATAAGATATATAAATAATAATAATAAGCGCTATAGAAATATTAAAAGTAAATAAAGTATATCTAAAGGCCTAGTTAATTCCTAATTATAGCCTTAAGGCTATTACTCCCTATAGAAGCCTAAATAAACTTAATTAAAATTTAGTGCTACTAACCCCCTAAAGACGCTATATACTAATCTATAAGGATTTTATATATAAGAATAATTAATATAGGTATTAATTAACTAATAAGGGAGTTAATTATAACCTAAGTAGCGTTTACTTAACCCTTATTTATAATAGTAATAGCTATACTAAAAGTAAAACTACTAAATAGAATTATACTAATAGAAGTATTTCTACTAAATCTACTAAGAGGTATACCTAAAGGCTACTTTAGAGTAAGAGGTATTAACCCCCTTTTACTATACCTTTATATACTATACTAAGAGTCCCTTTAGAGAAGAAAAGCCTTAAATATAATATAGCTTTATAACGTACTAATTACTTAGCTAAAGACCTATATTTAACGTTAGTAGCTATTTAATATTATTATTTATATAAAGATATATACTTAAAGCTATATTTTTATACTTTATAACTAAAAACTCCTAGGTTAAATAGTAAAGCTTAAAACCTATAAGAATTATTATATAAGGTATCTTACTAAGTAAATATTACTTATACTTAAAGGTCTAGCTACTACTTACTAGTATATATTAGCTTAAAAAGTTACTATATAGTATACTCTAAATATACTATAGGTACTTAAAGTCTCTTTAGAGGGTAGGCTTTAGGGTCTTAATATATATACTTTTTTTCTTTTTTTCCTCTTCCTCTTCCTCCTCTTACTCCCCCTCTATTATAGTAAGAGTAGCTTAAGCCTTTATATCTAATAAGGTTAGTAAGAAGTTAGTTAGAAAAAGCGTTATTAAACGTACTAGTAAAAGTACTATTAAGAAAAACCTTAAAGGCTGCGTTATTATAGGCTTAGGCACTAGGGGAGGGAGGTAACTCTAAATCCTCCTCCCTATTACCCTTAGTGCTTATAAGAGGAACGTTAGAAAGAGAAAGCTATAAGCTACCCTTTTTACTATTATTCCTTTTACTTTTAAGACTACTAGCTAAAAAACTTTATTCTTATATATTAGTACTATTTATAATAAATGTATTAAACTAAAAGAAATAATATACGCTTAGTAAAGTAACTATAATATTAGTCTACTAAGGATTTAAAAAGCTATTATTCTTCTTTTTACTTTACTATATAGTATACTTTTTTACTTAGGCTATATATATAGTAGTAGTTTATATATATATAGTAACTCTTTTTATAACTTTAGGAGGTATTTATTTTAAACGTTAGTATTATATTAAACTATATTAATATAAGTAGACTTATATATATAGGTATAAGTAGAAAAAGAAAGGTAATTTTTAAATATATAGTAATTATTAATAATAATAATAAAAAAGAAAAAGACCTCCCTTTTAAAAAGCTAAAAGGAAGTAATATTATTTAAAAAGGTAGCTACCTTACTAGGCTACTAGTAGGCTAATTAAAGCCTACTATTTAGTAAGATATACCTAAATAACTAAAAGGGAAAAAGTAATTATTTCTTATTATTTTCTACTTAATATAGTATTATATAATATCTTTCCTTTATATCTCTTACTATTATAGCTTTATAACTAGCTATTTTAGTTTTATTTAGCTCTTTTAGAATATTTCCTTTATATATAGTAAATATTAGGTATATAACGTTTAGAGACGTTATTACGCCTAAAGGGGTGTATTATAATACTTTTACTAGTATTACTAGCTTTATAAGGATTCTTTTAGAACCTAGAATAACCTTATTCTAGCTCCCTACTAATTAGACCTACACGTAGTCTACGTATTTCTACGCTTTAGATTACGTAACCCTATACGTAGAAATCTAAGCCGTTTTCCTATGTTATTTCCTACCCGAAAAGTGACTCTGCGACATCTAGTTAGTGGAGAACCGGAACAACCTTACTCTAGGCTCTAGCAGAATCCTTATAGGGCTGGCGATGCTGGTGAAGGCATTGCGACACTTTCTCTATGCTTACAGCTTCCTAAACTACAGGTGCCAAAGGGGTTAGGGCCAGGGCCAAGGAGGCCAGGGCTAGCTATGCTGATCTGCTTACCCTTAAACGCTGGGAACGGGTTTGGTAATTTCATGGCGGCCGGCTTGGGCTTCCTCGGCACCGTGATCTTTTCTCCCTCCATGAACTGCCTGCAGCCCCAAGTTTTGACGCCGTTGACTACCGCTCCACCGCCGCCGCACGGGTTTTGGGCTGCGATCTCGCGTTAGCACATCCTCGATCAAAACGTTTCTTGCTAAACAACCGCATAACTTCAGCAGAAGATGACCCACCTCCGGTCTTGCCACTCACGCCGCCTCTGCCAAACGCCGCTACACGCATAGGCGGCGGGTTTTTCCGGGCCACCTTGGACACGTCCTTGTCCAAATAATACTACGTTGGGGAAAAAGCCTTGTTGTCAACTGAGGTGCGCTTACATTTAAGATAGAATTAGGGGTGTCTGCTCGAAATTAAACTAACCTGGTGGAGAGCAACGACCTCGGCACAGTTAGCCTCGGTGCGGTGTTGTTTGTCGAGACGCTGATCCGTTTTCTGTTGCATGTTGGCCTGGCAGCGCTCGAGCGCGTGTATGACCTCGGGCTTAACGCTGTCATCGGCGTAGGTGTACAGGAACGGGCCGCCTCTAAGGCTGGAGGTGAGGTAGATGTTCTTGCCGACGGACAGGGCCCCCATCATGACCGGCTGCATCATCTCGTCCATGTAGTCAACCGCGAAATTCGACTTCATCTCTTCGTAAGCCTGCTGGGCGAGCCCGTACAGCTGCGCGTCGTCAAAGAGCACGCTCGTGTCCTCCTTGAAAGTGAGCTTGTTTGAGTAGCAGGCGATCTTGAAGTCTTCGTATGCGGCCCTGTCGAGGGTGACGCCGAGCTCCTGGGCGACGGCGGCAAGGGAGAGGGTGAGTAGGACAAGAAGGCTGGCGAGGCTGGTCCTCCAGCTGCTGAAGGTGCTGAACACCATTTTCTGACAAATATCTATGTAAGATAGTTGGAATTACAGCATAGTAGGATTCAATAGCTGACTCAGGAAGGGATAGATATTACAACAAATAAGTGAAATAGATAATAAATAGACGGAATACAAGCAACCAACGATAGAGATAAAGACTTGCAATGACTACTGCATCCCTCGCAATGGACGGCTGTCAGAACATAAACCATAGGTACGAGTGGTCTCACGAACTATTCTTGTATCTACAAGATCAGCGGCGTGTCTTTATTCTCCCTATTTCTACTCGAGGGTTCAGCCCGTGGTTGCGAATCCCACACTTGCGGTGACATTCTTACAAGAGCTGGCTAGTGCCTTAAGGTTACCAGAAATTAATTGCATTTACAAGTCTAGCAACAAGATTTGATAGATAATCATAATCGCATTGACAGCAATTATAGGGCGAAGGGTTGAGGACGGTCCGACTATAATAGACCCATTAACATGGCCAATATCGTGGCTTGGTAAATGAGCACCCCCCACTTGCATAATCCATCGTAAATATCCGGCCTCAAGTAGAGTAGACGGGGGTACCCTGTTCAGCAAGACCTGATCAGAATACTCGTCAATTGAGTAAACCCACTCGTTCAGCCCATCAGAGTTTTACCTATATAATTCGTCCAAGACGGTCCCAGTGTTAGATCAGACGGAGGTGCGTGTTCAAGGCGGTTCCTCTTGAGCTCGCGCGGGGACACAATGATGCGCGTTAGATCAGACGATTACCAATGATCAATTCCTAAGGGTGTGCTCTGACCTTTTTTCCATAGACTTCTCATAAGAATAGGCGAAACGTTAAAAGCGAGTCATTAAGTAAGATAGAGATTTTAACGATTCCTACGATACAAGAATAGAAAACAGACAGTAGAGCCCAAATTTCCCTGCATACTGAGTAGTATACTAATCCCAAGACAAAATACAACTAACTCCTCTTGGTCATCCTCTACAGCAATATCTCTACCTATTGGCTTTTAGCTTTACTAATATACTTGGTCCCTAGGTAGCTATCTACTTACTCAGTAGAGTTCCGGGGTTGCCGGGATTGTCAGTGATCAGCGGGCCCTCCAGTCCGTGTGATTTCGTACATAGCCATGCCGAGTCGGATTTAGGGCTGAATAAAGGGCCTAAGCCTAAGACTAATTAGGTTCTAGATTTATCACGTAACAATAGCCGTGGCTTAGAGGATTGAGATACAAGGAGGTTATTAATAAGTCATGCAACTAGGCCACTAGTCCTTGTCAACCCCAAGCGTACTTTAATTTCACTCAACACTCTTTTACTGGGCAACTATGAAGGTCTGCTACAGTAAAGACCCAAAAATATCCAACAGGACCATGGTGTGTTATTATAAGTCCTATATATAATTATACTTTACATATCTCTCTATACGTTAGAGGATACATGTAATGACCCGCAGCGTCTGTGAATTGCACTTAAAAGTAGTTATTCTGTCTAGATTAAAAGTTTAATCCGATTTCAGGTCAAAAAACACATACGAAGAGCTTTATAACAATAAACCATCTCTTTTTCCCATATAACGTCATAGATTGTTAACTATTCAATTAATACTATTATCTATTCTTTAGTTCTAATTAAGAAAGACTAATATGTAATAATCAACTAAAGAAGTTAAGTATATAGGTCTAAGATTCTTTTAAGAAAAAACAGTATTGAGCATATCTGCGACGACGGCACCTGGTCCTTCTGGGACAACTTCGACAACAAAGAGCACCTCACCACCGGGCGCAGAACGCAGATAAATGAGCTCAGCCAGACCACCAACGCGGTCATTAGGTCGCCGTGACGAGGGCGGGCGACACCTCCAAGTACGTGGGCTACGACGGGTACTTCTCGGTCCTGCAGGGCCGCTTCTAGTTAAGCGCGACGTTCTATTGTTTTCCTCCTCCACAACGAGTTATCATACATAACAAACAACAGTTTCCTTCTCGTTTAACACGTCTTGTTATGAGCGATCGCCAGCGAGTCCATCGTGAGTAAATGTCAGGTGAAATTGCTATGAAACGACTAGCCGCGTCGCTCCGGGGACATGTTTCGTTCTTGAAGCTGCTACCAACCGCTAGATTTAGCGGTTCTCCATGTCTGGTCTGTAAGCTTTTCGAGATGATCTGTTTTACCCTTTTGCCTCCTAGACAGGGTTGAGCTTGTCCAGTGCTCACGACCCCTCGCCTCTCGCTACGGCATCAGCTCTACATCTACTTTGATACCCACGGCTTCCCCCTTGGAGACCAAGCTGGCCTTGAGCTCTTCAAACCTCCCATCTTCGCCGGCAATTGGTATCTCCAATTTCAACTCCTTCAGACTCCTCGGCCGGCTCTCGAGATACTCGACGATCTTGGCCTCAGTTGACCGCCACCGCGGGGCAAGCTGTTTGTGATGATCCCAGTCTAGATCGTTCCACTGGTAGCGCCACCAGAAGTACATTTCGTTGGTGAAGATCAGACTCTGGAGACCCTCCGGCAGCACGTTGGCGAGCTTTGCCGAGCCCTTGGTTTGCCAGCCGAGCAGGGCGGGCAAGGAGACGGCGAGCCGCGTCAGTCGCGCGAAGCCCCTGAGGGAGCCGAGAGAGCCCCGTATACCCCACGGGCCTGTCTCGCCGCAGTCGATCGCGGTAGACGTCCATAGCGTGACGGCCAAGGACAGGTCTTCCAGCGAGCTCTCGAGGGCGGTGAGCGAGTCTCTAACCCTGCCGAGGTCAAACCACGCGCCGGCGTACTCGGCATCGATGACGTGCTCGTACCGCAGAGTTCTCAGGTTCGGGCAGGTTCGGATGATCCGGTCGGCGTTTTCCTCCGAGATCTGGGACTTGCTCAGGGCCAATTCCGTGAGAGCCGTCGCGCAAGGAACTTCCGGGCCGGGCCAGGAAAGCGGCTTCCTCCCGTCGTCCACTCGGTGCAGCTCGACGGTTCGGATCCGCGGCAGATAGAACAGCGGAAGGACAGTTTCCACGTAAACGTAAAAGTCAAACTCGTTTTCTGGCTCGTTGTCGGGAACGGGGACCCGAACCTTGGCGGTCTCGATGTTCTGGAAGGCGGAACTGCCACGGGCCGAGAGTATCAGCTGGTTCAAAGACGCCATCAAGGGATCACCAGGCGGACGAGACCCGGTCCATTCGTCATCCTCGGTTCTATCGAAAGTCTCGATATCGAGTGTTATCAATGCGGGAAGCCGCGAGAGCAAGGTCGCGGTTGCATCCGTCATGAGTACGTCGCCGTCATGCTCGAGTGCAGCGGGTGTCTCAATAGGTAGCTTGGCGTCGACGACCCATGACTTCAAAACAACCTTCTCCTCTTCGGCGAGGCGCCTAGTCAGATGGCCAGACTCAAAATGCCGTGCTGCCCCTATGCCTCGGAGAAGGACGTGCCGTATTGCGCGTCTACGGGCTGGGTTGTTCAGCAGCCGGCGCATGTCTTCGACGGTCTTGGTGAGTGAGGGCGAGTCCACTCGATCAGCATCGTCCCGGTCCCATTCCCATTGAAGGACACCCGGCACCAAGGACGAGGTGTCGCCCATTGCTTGTGTCAGACGCGGTGGGGTTGTTTGTGCGAGTATCCGCACTCAGTCTGAGATGAAGTCAGCCAACTAACCACCTGAATATATCTCACTAGTTATCCGCATCACTGCCGAAATGCACTGGCAGTTTGTGATGAGCGGCTAAGCCAAGCCTTAAATAGCCTTTGCCGATTAGCATACCTAGGTAGGCTAGGTAATACTCCGTACACTAAGTTTACATGCACCCCGGCTATTATCCCGGATCCCAGCTCTATCGCACTAGTCCTTAACTGGCCTACTCCTATCAAATTGCGTTCCTGTTATCGGCTACCCTGCTGCCTAAGACGTGTAAGGTCCTCCTCACCTATAGCAGCTAACGTTTGCTGTCTAGCCATCATTATTCCACGCATTGATAGACTGTAACGAATATAGCGCACTCTATTAGAGACTAAAAGTATGTTAAACGACTTGGGGCTACCCTGCAATCATCTACTACGTATGATGGGTATATTTAAACAGTGGGTCAGGTATTGACCCATACACCAGGGACGGCAACAGATGGGTGGCAAGGGGCTAACAGTGGATGACATAAGCCAAAAGTACGTAGCTAGTGAAGACTCAAGAAAAGCTGACATAAGCTGCGGTTTGGCGATTGTGTGGGAAAAGCGCTGTGTCCAGTAGGTGGATAAGTCTTATGACCCTAGGCCCTTTGATTGGCTGGATTAGTATGTGTGGGCTGCCCCACGGGTACTTGATAGGGTGATTAAATTTTGGCCCGATATCTCAGTATAAGATCTCACTTGGCGCGAACTTCGTGTCGCCGACGTAACGAATTATATTAATTGAACAAGCATCATGATCACGGCGTATGCGTACTTCATCAACAGCGTGCTTACATACTAGACATGTATTTTTCATGTAATATAGGAGCTACCAGGTAGCGAATATTTGGCCGGAAAAACTAAGGACATGTACCTACTGTGCTATTTTGACTGAATAGGACGTAATTAGCTTTGTCTTACGAGAGGCTGACTGCGTCAACTATTGAATTGAGAGGTTAGTCTCTGCAGCATTGTATCATTGATAATCTTGGCTTCGTCAAGCTAGCCAATGTCCGCGTATCCATTATCTTAACGCGGTTCTCTTAACCCAGACAGGCTTAGCGCTGCGTCTTAGGCATCATTTCTGGATTTTACCCACGTAGGCTGCATGTAGTAATTCTCACCTCATACCAGTGAACGGCGTTTTGTCCGCATTACCCACTGGTATAACAAGACGCTCATCCGTACCAAAGCCCTGTGGACGCACCTCGCGTATGGCTTTTTCTTCTTTTCCTATCGCCAAACAGATACAACCATCCTGGAAGGATGCAGCAACTCGACTGTGTTGTGGTTGGTGCCGGTGAGTGCTTCGCTGCGTTACTGTCCCCCACCCTTTAAAAACTACATGCCGACTTCCACAGGTCTTTACGGCCTAGGAGCTGCCAAGCAGTACCGCTGCACCAATCCAAGAAGCTCCCTCGCCATCCTTGATGCCCAGTCCGACTTAGGGGGGAATTGGGCTTCACAACGCCTTTACCCAGGCTTGAAAAGCAACAATCTTTACGGCACGTATCAGCAGCGTAGCTCTCAAAGCAACGCTAACAAGTCAACGCTCAACTAACTTAGTCAAGTGAAGCTATTCCCACCCGTCAATTAACCAAATATCAGA
>JASUDE010000535.1:0-31975 GCA_034509685.1 Colletotrichum cereale | reverse complement strand
TTCTTAATTAAAAGAAATATATATATTTCTATTATTCTTATACTTTAAAAACACTAACTAAAAAATATTACACTATAATATTTTTTAATACTCTATTAATTACTAATTACGTAACTAGTGTCTAATACGCTTAATCCTCCTAAAGGTAACTTATATAGGCGTATAACGTTACTTAGATCTCTTAATTAAAGCGCTTTATAGCTTTCTTACTTTATAGGTAATATAATATACTTAGTCTCTACTTAATACCTATAAGTATATAAAACCTACGCTAGAACTTACTTATTTAGTTACTCTCTTTATTACTAATAATACTTTTTAGTATACTATAAAAGTAGTAATAGTAACTTAGAAATCTTTTAGTATACGCCTCTATATCTATTATTACTATTAGTTTAAGTATTACTAACTTTTCTAAGTAGTCTATAATAACCTATATATTAGTAGTGTAGTTAAGGCTAAATAGTAGGAGATTTATAATAAAGTCTATTAATAGGTTGCTTTTTAGGCGCTTAGGTATACTTAATAGTTATAAAAGGCTTTTCTTTATATTACACTAGATCTTACTACTTCTATATATATTATAGTTATAAATAAAGCGCTTTACTATTTATAACTAGCCTAGCTAATAGAACTTTTATAAAAGTATCTCTAAAGTACTATTTCTCTTAAGGTGCCTAGTTATAGTTAAGTTATAGCTTTATTATACTAACTAAGTATATAGGCTATTAGAGGGGGAATTAGGGTTATTATTACTTAGTACTTATATCTTCTCCCTTTAGGTAAATTGTTTTATATTATTAAGGTAGTAGTCTATAATCTAAATATATAACTAAAGGTTAGGTAGAAGTAAGTAGTCTTCTTACTAAATAGCTATATATACTACTTAGAAGATAATATTACTATCTTACGTTATAGCCTATAAAGCTTATAGTTCTTTATCTTTAAATACCTTTACGTATAGTGCTAGAGGCGCCTTTATTATATAGTAGGCTATTACTAGTTATACTTTATTTAGGATTATTTAGATAATATATCTCTATTAGTAGTTATTATTTTATATAAAAAGGGTATTTTACTTACGCTAGGAGAGTATATTAAAAACGCTTACGTTTTTATTAAGCTAGTATATAATATAGAAGTTATATTCTATAAGCGTTTTAGCCTAATAGCTTTAGTGCTTTATTAACTTCTACTTTTTTATAAAGTACTTAAGGGACTTATAGTTAACTATTACTTTAAAAGGCTTCTTAATACTATATAACTTTACTTTTTATACTTAAAGGTAATTTAGTACTACTAATAGCTTTTTATTATAAATAAAGTAGTTATATTATACTAGTGTAAGCTTTTATAAGGAAAAAGTAATAGGTTAGTACTTCCCTTTATTATTTACTTATATTAAAGCGCCTCTTAGTATAAACCTAAAGTAGTTAGTCTTTATAAACGTTAGGGCGTTTAGGTTAAAGTTTTATAGTAGTAAGGCTATTATAAAGTAGTTCTTAAGCTTCTTAAATACTATAGTGTACTTCATAGACTATATAAACACTATACTTTTCTTTATAAGGTAAGTTATTAGCTTAACTACTTTAGTATAGTTAGATATAAATATTTAGTAATAGTTAGTAAAGCCTAAGAAGCTTCTTATACTTTTAATAGACTAAGGCGCTAACTACTTATAAATAGTATATACTTTTTCTAAGTCTATTAAAACGCTTTTTTTAGCTTTTAGAATAAAGCTAATATACTTTACTTTTTTTATACTAAAGTTATTCTTCCTTATATTTAAGCTAAGCCTTACTATATAAAGCTTCTTAAGAACTTAGTAAACCTTTTACTTATAGTCCTCTTTTATCTTATTAAAATAAATAAGAATATTATTAAAGTATATAGTAATAAAGTCGTTAAGAAACTTCTAAAGTAAGCTATTAATAAAACGCTATTAGTTTATAGGTATATTTATTAGCCTAAAGGGGTAAACTAACTATTTAAAAAGCCTATATTATATATAAAAGGTAGTCTTATACTTATTACCTTTAGTAATTTATATCTTATAAAAGCCTACTATTATATCTACTTTACTATATTACTTTACTACTTCTATATAGTAAAGCGTTTTAAAAATTAAAAGTAGTAAATAATAGTCTTTCTTTATAATAGCGTTTAGCGCTTTATAATTATAATAAAAGTGTAACTTACTACTTAGTTTATATATAAAAAGTACTAGTGCCTCTATTATAAAGCTACTTACTTAGATAAAGCCTTTATTAAGGAGGTCTTCTAAAGTTTTCTTTAGAACTAGTAATTCCTCTCTTAATATACTATAAAGGGGGCCTTATAGTAAGGTTACTTTTAGTTTTAATTCTATATAGTAGTTATAGCTAGGTTAACATAGTAGTACTTTTATTAAGGTATTAGAGTTAAATAAGTTACTATATTCTTTATATACCTATTATAGTAATACTATAACTTTAGTAGCTTATCTTACCCTTTTATCTAACTTTAGCTATAAAGCTTTCTCTATATTAGTAAAGCTAACTACTATAATTTAGAAGAAAGCCTATAAGTCTTTACTTATCCCTTTTATAGATAGGTTATATTAAGTAGAGTAATCCTTACGTATAGCCTTATAATAGATAGCTATAAAGGTAAGCGCTTTAATTACTTAAGTAGCTTTAATTTTATATACTATTATAGACTCTTATTAACTAACTAAGCGTAGTGTAAGGTCTATTTACCTATAGTAAATAGTACGCTTTATAGCGTTATAAATAGTATAGTTATATTCTATCTAAGGTTTTCCTAAGAATATATTAACGTTAAGGCTATATATAACGTATATATATATATACTAGTAGTATTTATAAAGTTTAAAGTTAAATATAACTACTTTTTTTACTATTATACTAGCTAATTTATTAGTAAACCCTTTTAAAAGGATTCTTTATTAAGAGATATATAAGAAGTACTAAGCGTATATAAAGTTATAGTTTACTATTATATAAGTATTATAACTAGTATTAGTAAAGGCTTAGGTAGAAAATCCTTTATTAATATAAGTATCTAATAGTATAGTTAGTCTAATTATTCTCTTTTTATACTAAAACTTCTTTTATCTTATATACTTCTTACTTATTAGCTTTAAAGCCTAATTTTACTTTAAAGCTATTCCTTTTCTAACTCCTCTTTACTTTTAGTAGTACTATAAGTATTATTACTTTCCTTAAGCTTCTTAATTTTAGTAGTTACTTTAGCTATATAGGTAGGCTTACTTTTTTTTTTCTTACTATTAGGGTAATTATAAGCTAGGTGTTTAATTTTTTAATAGGTATAGTATTAGTATATTTTAGTATATACTTTTTATACCTTAAGGCGTTTTTCTTTTTAGCTTTACTAGCTATATATACTATTATTCTTTTTATTATTTATATATCTTTATTAGTATCTTTTAATACTAAAGGTAGTAAGTATTTATAAGTAGGCTATATACTACTAGCTAGGTTTTTAACCTTTTAGGCTACTTTACTTATTTATTATACATATATATAAAAGGTAGAGAAAAGTAAGACGCTTACTAATACGCTTTAAATATAAAAAGGAAGGGTGTTTAAAAGGAGTATAATTTATATTTTACTTAGCTATAGGTAGCTTTTAGCTTTAGCTAATACCTATTTAAACTTGAGAAGAAAAGTAATAAAGGATTTATACTTCTTTATCTTAATACTTATTAAAGAGGTAGATATATAAGTTTTTATATTTAGGTTATTATATATATACTTTAGATACTTTAGAAACTCTTTTAAGTTATAATCTACTTAAGCTTCTTTTATTTTATAGTAAGTTAATACTATTTTCTAAAGTATTATATTTAAGTAAGAGTTAATAAAGTACTAGGCTTTTTACTTTATTATAAAAAGCGCTTTATTAATATATAGCTTATTATATATTTAGTATAACTATATAGAGAAGTTTTAATACTAACTAAAGAACTTTAAGGGGTTTAGTATTAGTTTTTAAATAACCTAGAGGTAGTTTTTAGCTAGTATAGGCGTAATAACTATAGTAGCTACTATAGGCGTAGTGTTTACTACTTCTAAAGACTTTCTATTACGTAATTTAATTATAAAGCTTATATCTTAGGGGTTAGCGCTTTTTACTTTAAGCTCTCTTATTTCTTATATTATCTTTATTATTACTTACTTTAAGGCTATAACTTAAGTTTTTACTTTAGCTAATAAAGAGGTCTTATAGCTTATTACTATTTTAGCGTTTTATTATATAGCTATTATATAGTATAATTAGTGAGGTATTTATTTTTATTTTAAAAGCTTAGATATATAATAGGCTAATATTACTTTATAATAAGCGTATAGTAACTTAATATAATTTATTTAAGCTAAAGAGAGAAAGTAAAAAGTATGAATAACGTATAGTTTATATAGGCCTTTATCTTATATATATTATATATATACGCCTCTCTTAGCTAATTATAAGTAATAGTAAGTTATAATAAGTACTAGCCTAGCTATACTTATTATAGTATAGCCTATAATATTTTATACCTTAAGGTGTTTTTTTTTTTAGCTTTACTAGCTATATATACTATTATTTTTCCTATTATTTATATATCTTTATTAGTATCTATTTAACGCTAAAGGTAGTAAGTATTTATAAGTAGACTATATACTATTAGTTAGGTTTTTAACCTTTTAAGCTACTTTACTTACTTATTATATATATATAGAAGGTAGAAGAAAATAAGACGCTTACTAATACGCTTTAAATATAAAAAGAAAAAGCGTTTAAAAGGAGTATAATTTATATTTTATTTAGCTATAGGTAGCCTCTAGCTTTAGCTAATACCTATTTAAACTTTAGAAGGAAAGTAGTAAAAGATTTATACTTCTTTATTTTAATACTTATTAAGGAGGTAGACGTATAGGTTTTTATATTTAGGTTACTATATATATAGTTTAGGTACTTTAGAAACTCTTTAGGGTTATAATTTACTTAAGCTTCCCTTATTTTATAGTAAGTTAATACTATTCTTTAAAGTATTATATCTAAGTAAGAGTTAATAAAGTATTAAGCTTTTTACTTTATTATAAAAAATACTTTATTAATATATAGCTTATTATATATTTAGTATAACTATATAAAGAAGTCTTAGTACTAGCTAAAGAACTTTAGGGGGTTTAGTATTAGTTTTTAAATAACCTAGAGGTAGTTTTTAGTTAGTATAAGCGTAATAACTATAGTGGCTACTATAGGTATAGTGTTTACTACTTCTAAAGACTTCTAATTATATAATTTAATTATAAAGCTTATACCTTAGGGGTTAGTGCTTTTTACTTTAAGCTCTCTTATTTCTTATATTATCTTTACTATTACTTACTTTAAGGCTATAACTTTAGCTTTTACTTTAGCTAATAGAGAGGTCTTATAGCTTATTACTATTTTAGTATTTTATTATATACCTATTATATAGTATAATTAGTAAAGTATTTATTTTTATTTTAAAAGCTTAGATATATAATAGGCTAGTATTACTTTATAATAGGCGTATAGTAACTTTATATAATTTATTTAAGCTAAAAAGAGAAAGTAAAAAGTATAAATAATATATAGTTTATATAGGCCTTTATCTTATATATATTATATATATATACCTCTTTTAGTTAGTTATAAGTAATAGTAGGTTATAGTAGGTACTAGCCTAGCTATACTTATTATAGTATAGCCTATAATAGTTATAAGGGTTAATTTATAGTATATTAACTTATATATTCTTTTTATATTCTTCTACCTTATAGTAGAAATTTACTTATAAGGTTATCTCTTAATAGGTAAATAGTAGTAAATCCTTAGCCTCTTATTAGCTTAATTTACCTATAAAGTAAGGTAAATTACCTATAGATTCGCTAGTATTTTACTATACACTACTATAATATTTCGCTAAATTTAATAATAGTTAGTCTATAGTAGCTCTACCTAGTGCTAGCCTATAAGGCCTAGTACTACTAGCTATAGCTTTAGATTAGCTAGTTAACTAATCTATTACCTATTTTTAACTATGTTAAGTAGTAGTATAACTACGTTATAATACTATAGGATATTAACCCTTTACTACTATTAAATTTATAATAAGAGGTAAATATACTAATTACTAAAGAGCTATTAATTAGTTATCTTTAGTAACTAATTAGAAGCCTATATTTTCTTTACTAGCCTAGCTACTAATATACGCCTACTAGTAGAGTTTTTTACCTATAGCCTACACTATAATAACTACCTACCTAGCTAAAGCTAACATCCCTCTAGCTAACACCCTTACTTTTACTAATAACCTTACTTTTACTACCCTTCTTTACACTCCTTTTTACCTATTATACTATTAAATCTACTACTACTAAAGCTACTATTAATTAAGGCACTTAACAGATAATAGTAGTAGAGTTACTAGCTAAAGCCCTACTAGAAGTATAGTACTTAATTTCCCTTAAAATCCGTATTATTCTACTATATATATATAAATAACTACACCTACTAATACTAACTTTACTATTAAAACTTTATATCTTAAAATACCTTTATCTATTATCTTTTAGAATATAAGCTACCTTTACTAGCTTTATTATAGCCCTTACTACCTTTATTAACCTTACTATTACTACTATTACTTTCTATAGTCTTTTTACTACCCTCTAGCCTATTAATAAGTAAGTAATTTATATTACTAGTATTACTAGCCCTCTTCTTAGCTATAAAGTTTAACTTAGTTATTAAGGCTTTATAAATAAGAATAGAGTTAAGTAATAAAGCTAAGGATAAAGCCTAGTAATAGCTACTAAAATACACGTTACTACTACTACTAACACCTACTGCTTTAGGTACTACCTTTACTAAAGCGCTTATATTACTAGTCTAGCTAGCCTAGCTAGCCTAACTAACCTATATATCTACCTAGCTAGCCTACATACTAATAACTAGCTAGCTAGCTAGCTATATATATACCTAGCTAGCCTATATATTAACAGCTAGCTAGCTTACTAGTAGACTAGTACGTAGCTACTTAATTATATAGCTAGCCTATATATCTACCTAGCTAGTCTCTAGCTAAATATATATACGCCTAGCTAGCTAGCTTACTAATAGACTAGTATATAGCTACTTAATTATATAGCTAGCCTATATATCTACCTAGCTAGCCTATATATTAATAGCTAGCTAGCTTACTAGTAGACTATTATATACCTACTTAACTATATAGCTAGTCTATATATCTACCTAGCTAGCCTATATATATACCTAGCTAGCCTACGTATTAATAGCTAGCTAGCTTACTAGTAGACTAATAGTAACTATAATAATAACTATTAATTACTACTTAAGTATACTCTTTCTATAGTAGCTAGAATAGCGCTATAAAAGCCTAAAATATATAGTTAGATTAGTTACTTTTACTATTATTCTATTTTATAGATATTTACTTTATTTATAACTATTATTTAGTTTCTTTACTTTTACTTACTTCTATATTATATTTACCTTTATACTACGTTACTTTATAACGCTATTATATTTTCTTTTCTTTATTTTCTATATATAATTACTATATAATAATTATTTTATTCTAAAAGAGGTACTTATTATAAGATAAAGTAGCTATTATAGATTACCTAGCCTAGCTATAGATCCTACTAAAAATACTATAATCTACTAGTTAGCTAGTATATAGTTAGTCTATAGTAGCTTTACCTAGTACTAGCCTATAAGGCCTAGTACTACTAGCTATAGCTTTAGATTAGCTAGTTAACTAATATTATAAGATAAAGTAGCTATTATAGATTACCTAGCCTAGCAGTAGATCCTACTAGAGATACTATAATCTACCGGTCGGCCAGCCTATAGTTAGTCTATAGGAGCCCTACCTAGCGCTAGCCTATAAGGGCTAGCACTACTAGCTATAGCTTAACCGTTAGCTAGTTAACTAATCTATTACCTATTTTTAACTATATTAAGTAGTAGTATAACCTACGTTATAATACTATAGGATATTAACCCTTTACTACTATTAAATTTATAATAAGAGGTAAATATACTAACTTTAAGAAGAAGGTATTTATTTAATTTTTTTTCTTTAACTAATTAAAAGGCTATATTTCTTTACTAATTAGCTACTAATATACGCCTACTAGTAGAGTTATTTACTTACAGCCTATACTATAATAACTACCTATCTAGCTAAAGCTAATATCTCTTTAGCTAATACCCTTACGTTTAACCTCTTTACTAATAACCTTACTTTTACTACCCTTCTTTATACTTTTTATTACCTATTATACTATTAAATCTACTACTACTAAAGCTACTATTAATTAAGGCACTTAAGAGATAGTAGTAGTAGAGTTACTAGCTAAAGCCCTACTAGAAGTATAGTACTAGATTTCCCTTAAAATCTACGTTATTCTACTATATATATATAAATAACTATACCTATTACTACTAACTTTACTATTAAGACTTTATATTATAAAACGCCTTTTTCTACTATCTAAAGTAAAGTAATTACTAGCTAGCCTAGCTAGCCTATAAAAATACCTATTATAGCTACTAAGAAACCCTAGCTAGCCTGCTTATAATAGAATAATATATATTACTAGTCTTATCTAGCCTTTTCTTAGCTATAAAGTTTAACTTAGCTATTAAGGCTTTATATATTAGAATAGAGTTAAGTAATAAAGCTAAAGATAAAGCCTAAGTATAGTAATAGCTACTAAAATACACATTATTACTACTACTAATACCTACTACCTAAGGGACTACCTTTACTAAAGCGCTTATATTACTAGTCTAGTTAGTCTAGCTAGCCTAGCTAGCCTATATATCTACCTAGCTAGCCTATATATATACCTAGCTAGCCTACGTATTAATAGCTAGCTAGCTTACTAATAGACTAATATATAGCTACTTAATTATACAGCTAGCCTATATATCTACCTAACTAGCCTATATATATACCTAGCTAGCCTATATATTAATAGCTAGCTAGCTTACTAGTAGACTACTAGCTATATTAAAGAGGATATTCTAAGGAATATAGTAATAATAGTAACTATAATAATAACTATTAACTACTTAGGTATACCCTTTTTATAATAGCTAGAATAGCGTTATAAAAGCCTAAGATATATAGTTAGATTAATTACTTTTACTATTATTCTATTATAGATATTTACTTTATTTATAACTATTATTTAGTTTTCTTACTTTTACTTACTTTTACTTTACTTTACCTTTATATTATATTACTTTATAACACTATTACGTTTCTTTTTCTTCTCTTTTTCTATTTCTATATAATTACTATATAATAATTATTTTATTCTAAAGGGGGTACTTATTATAAGATAAAGTAGCTATTATAGATTACCTAGCCTAGTAGTAGATCCTACTAGAGATACTATAATCCACCGGTCGGCTAGCCTATAGTTAGTCTATAGGAGCCCTACCTAGCGCCAGCCTATAAGGGCTAGTACTACTAGCTATAGCTTAACTATTAGCTAGTTAACTAATGTATTACCTATTTTCAACTGTGTTAAGTAATCTATTACCTATTTTTAACTATATTATTAGGGATCTATTATACTCTAGGAATAGAGGTCCCTAAAGGGGAAATAGTAGGTTCTAAAGGACTTAAGAGTAACCTTTTAATTAGCTAGAAAATACTGTATATTATAGGTCTAAATATAATATAGAAGATAAAGACAGAAAGATCTAGGTATAGCTTACTAGTTAGCGTGTGCGTATATATATAGGCTAGTAGGTCACGTGCTTAGAAAGGCTAAAGTAGGCTAAAGTAGGCTAAAAGGCGCTAAAGTAAGCCCTTTAGTCTATTACATAATAATTACTACTAATTAAAGAAAGTACTAATTACCTTTAATTACTTCTATAACTACCTTTACTATCGTTATTACTAGGGCTACTATTCTTAAATTTAGTAGGTTATAGGGGTTAATTTACAGTATATTAACTTATATATTTATATATTCTTCTACCTTATTATAGAAATTTACCTATAAGGTTATCCCTTTATAGGTAAATAGTAGTAAATTCTTAGCCTCTTATTAGCTTAATTTACCTATAAAGTAAAGTAAATTACCTATAGATTCCTTAGTACTTTACTATATACTACTATACTATTTTACTAAATTTAATACACCCCCTTAGGGCTACCTAATTCTTTATAGAGTAATAACCTATAATACAGCTAGCCTAACCTTACTTTATATAGTAGATTCCTCTTCTAGCTTATTAATATTCTATATATTATTTTTTACTATATTTACTTCCTATTTTAATTTATTTTCTTTTATCTTATATATATAATTTACTTTAATTTATACCTATTAATTACTTATATATAATTACTATATAAATTTAGTAAAAGGTTATACTATAAGCGCTTTTATTATTCTATTTACTATTATCTTAGTAGATTACTAATACTTTATAATAATTCTTCTTTTAGTAACTTCTTAGTATAGCTAGTAGTTATAAATATCTATATAGTAAAGTTTTATTTATAGCTAGATTATATTAGTGCTAATAAGGTATATAGTCTATATATTATTATAGTTAATTTAAACTATAGGTTACTTTATAGCCTTTTTACTAGGTAATAGTTAGGTAATAATTTTACGCTTTATAGGTAATTTTACCCCTAGCGTAGTAATTAGTTAACTAGTAAAAAGCGCTTCTTTTATAGTAAATAAGAGAGCTAAAAGCTTTACCTTAGTAATTAACGTTATAACTATATTTTACTTATTAGCTTACTATATTACTATTCCTTTAAATAACTTTATTACTACTACCTATAAGCTTTTTCTATTTAGATTATTAGTAAAGCTTACGTTAGTAGATACCTTAAGGGTATTATTAGAGCTACTTTTATTTATACTATATAAGAAGTAAAAGTACTATAAATAATAAAGATAATTTAGTATATAGTCTACTACTTATTAGTAAATATATTTAGGATTATAGTTAAATTACGCTAAATAGCTTACTATAAAAGTAAAATTTAGCTAAGTTATTACTATAGCGTATAAAATTATCTCTATCTTTTACTAATAGTAAGTAACCTCTTATAAAGAGGTAATTCTTTTATAAAGTAGTAAATCTTTCTTACCTATTAAGGTTAATTCTAGTATATTATTTCTATATAGTAACTTTATAGCCTTTATATAATATACTAACTATAATAGCTAAAAACGTTTTATAGCTTAATTATATAGTACTATAATACCTAAAAACTACTAAAGTAGCCTACTACCTTTAAAGTAATATTATTTTTAAAAGGCTACTATTACTTCTTAGGTAGTAGGCTTATCTTTATAGTAGAAAGTAAGTATATAGTTATTTATATAAAAGAAAAATATAAGGCTATTTTTATTTAGTAGTAATTCTTAGTAGCTATATAGTAAAACCTAAGCTTATAGAGGCTTTTCTTAAAGTATTATTACTATAGTAATAGTAATTAGTAGAAGCTATATAGCGCTTTCTAAAGCTAAAGAATTTAGCTTATATAGTAATAGCCTAGTAGTATCTCTATATATATAGTTTTATTAATTTTTATATAAATAAAGGTGTTTACTATATTATATTAAAAAAGCTTTAAATTAAATTATATAGTAATTACTATTAGTATTTTAAATAATATACCTATAAGTATAGCTATATAAGTATTATATAGGTCTTTTACCTATTAATTACTATAGATTACTAGCCTTACTTTAAATTTAGTAAGTTTACTATACTTATCTAGCTTATAAGTATATACCTATTAGTAACTAAGTACTTAGTGTCTTATAGCTTTATTTTATACTACTTTATACTATAATTATAATTCTTTATAGCTATATAGGTAGCTTTTTTCTACTTCTTTAAATTTACTTTTATATAGGTAGTTTTTTAACTTACTATGTAATAAAAAAGTATAAAGCGCTTACTAATAAGTACTGATTAGGTTTTTTACTTAAACATAAGGGTAATTAGTCCCTATAGTAGTTAAATTACCTATTATTTACTTATAGGTTACTTTAGTAAGAAAAGCTACTTTAAATAAAATTTATAAGATATTTACTTTTAATTTACTAAGGCTTATAGTAAAGTCTATACTTTTCTTATATCTAAAAGTATTTTATATATATAAGGTAGAAAAAGTAAGTATATTTACTAATATATTAAATACTAGCTAAGTAGAAAAAAGTAGTATATTTTTACTAATATATATATTATAAGTAAAGTAGAAAAAGATAGTATATTCTTTACTAATATATATATAGATAAGGTAAAGAAAAGCAGTATGTTTTTTACTAATATATATATAGGTAAAGTAAAGAAAAGTAGTATACTTTTTACTAATATATATATAAGTAAGATAGAGAAAAGTAGTATATTTTTTACTAATATATATATAGGTAAGGTAAAGAAAGGTAATATATTTACTAATATTAATAGTCTATTTACTTATAAAGTAAAGTTTTTTATAATATTATTATAATCTTTTATAGTATTTACTTATAAAGTAAAGTATTTTATATTATTATTATAATCTTTTATAGTATTTACTTATAAAGTAAAGTGTTTTATAGTATTATTATTACCTTTACCTTTTATATTAAGCTTTACTAAAGCGCTAAAGAATATAGCTAGTAGTAATAAAAAAGCTATTAGTAAAGAAGTAAAGGTTACTTATAAATATCTATACTCCTTTTTAAAAGCTTTATAGTTACTTAGTATAGCCTTAGCGTGCTATCCTTTAATAATATTACCTTCTTTTTTACTAATTTCTTTAGCCTATAAGGCTAGTATACTTTATATAATAAGTTATTTAATTTACACCTAAATAGTAGTAAGATTCTAGTCTTATAGTTTATTAAGTAAGTAGTTAATTAACCTATTAAATTTCTTTTTTTATTAAATATTATATTATATATAGTAAATACCTTATTCTTAATAGAATACTATATATAGTATAAATTACTTAAGGTATAACTAATTAAGTAACTAATTTATACTTATAGAGATAACTTCTTCTACTTATTTTACCTAAGTTATATATTAGCTATTAAAGTAAAAGCTTAGTAGCTATACGCTTATATATAGGAAAGATTAGGCTTTATATATAGATTTATAATATTAGTAAATAGATTAAAGTATAAATACTATACTTAATATAGGGATTTCTACCTCCTAACCACTAATAGTATATAGTTATATAGGTATATTACTACTATATATATCTCTAGCTATAAAGCTTTAGGTAATTTTATATTAATTCTTATATATCCTACCTTAAGGTAGATAATTATAGTAATACGCTTAGCTACTTTATTTTACGCTTAGGTATTTAGCACTAAGTACTTTATAGTTACTCTATAGGTAGTAATTATCTTCATTACTTACTTATAGTAAACTATTTCTCTATTAGTCTTAATAACTTTTACTTACGTACTATAATTCTTCTTAAGATATATAAGGAATTTATATAGTATTTAGTTAATTATATTACTTTTATAATCTTATAAATAGAAATCCTATAATAGTCTTAACGTATAGTTACTAATAAGTATCTATAAGGTATATCTACTATACCTCTTATTAAATATATAAAAATTAATTACTATTTACTTACTAGGTTTTATAGTATTTATACTCTTATAAGGCTACTACTACACTTAGCGCTTTATTTTACTAAAGCTATAGGTTATATAGTTATAAATTATTATATTATAGCTATAAGTTATTATTAGTATAATAGGTTTACTATCTCTCTTAAAGAGATAGTATAAAATATAAGGTATATAACCTTATATAAAAGTATATCTTATAGAAGTAAGAATATAAGATATAAAGGGGTAGAAATATAAAGATATAAGGATATATAAGAAGTAAAGAGAGTATAATAGTTAGATTATTACTATAGATATTACTTGCTTAGAGAGAGAAGAAAACAGAAGATAGAACTAGACTAAACAGTCCCTTATATAACCGTATCTAGCTTACTAGAATATTCCATACTAACGTAAGCTGCTTAGAAATCAGAACATTATACGTAACCCTTAGTCACGTAAGATAATAACCCTAACTTAAACACGTTAACCTAGATAGAAGAAGAGAGGAGGAATAAAGCTAATCTTACTCCTCTAACTATCTTCTAGAATCTTCGGTTGATTACGTAATCATACTGATTACGTAATCAGTATATATATTAATCTACTAAACTAGTAGATTATAAATATATATATATATATTACGTAATACTCCTTATAATAAAGGAAATATAATATAAAGTAGAAGTATTAAGAGTTAGAATAACTCTTACTTCTAATAGTTATTTAGACTCTTTAGGTAGTGTTAGTTAATTAGTAAAGGGCTACTACGCCTAAATACTTAAGCCTATAGTACTATAGCTTTATATCTCTATATATAGGTTTTTTTTATATTACTATAGTATAGTAGTACCTCTTCTATAGTAGTAAAGGTATATTATTAGCGCTTCTTTATAAGATAAATAAAGCTGTATTACTAGATTTAATAATAAGGTAGTATTTAAGTATATATTAATTTTTCTTTTTAATAATATACCTAATTAATAAGTAGTTAGATTAATAAAAGTAGTTATATTTTAGGCTAGTATCCTATTAAATACCTATCTTCTTTAGTTAGTTAAAAGAGATAAGGTTTATAGTAAAGTTATAATAAAGGATTACTTTATAAAAGTATATTTTTATTAATCTATTATTACCTTTTATATATACTTCTACTATCTTATATCCTTTAATTACTATAGGCTTTATACCTACCTAAAAGTAATCTCCTATAGCTATACTATATAAGTCTTTAAACTATATAAGGTTATTAAATACGTAATAAGTTACCTCTAAATTAAGTAGTACTAACTTTTTTAGTATATATATTAGTAGTAAGAAGTAAAATACTATAGGTATCATTACTTAGTAGTAACTATATAGTTACTTCTCTTATTAGTAAATCTTTTATACCTTTTTAGTAAAATATAGTAAATCGTTAAGTTACTTTTTAACTTACTATTTTTACTACTAAAATTATAGCTTTTCTCTATTTTAGTAAAAAAAGCGTTATTTCTTAAAGATATACTAGTATTTACTTAAGTAGTAGAATCTATTATAGGCTTTATACTTATTACTATAGTGTAATTTATTACTATAGCTATTCTTTTAGTAATATTACTTTCTATATAGTAAATCTTTATAATTACTATATAAATCTTTAGTTATAGTAGTTAGGCTAAAAGCTTTATAGTTAGCCTAGCCTTATAGTATATTATTAATTATAGTTTTAAAGGTCTTATAGGCTACTTTTAGTACTTTACTTTACGTTAGTTAATTAATATTTATATTAGTAGCTTTTACTATAGTAAACGTATTTATTTATAATAATAATAGGCTTTACTAAAGAATTTACTAAAGCTTTATAAACTAAAGCTTTAGGCGTAGTAAAGTTACTATTTCTATACGCTTAAGCGCTTTATAAGCGTTATCCTACTTAGTTAACTATACTTTAGTTTTCTTTTTTATTATAAAGTATTTCTATATAGTCTTTTTATAAACCTTCTTATATTTATTACTAACTATTACGCTTTTCTTATATTAGTTAATACCTATAGTATTAATAAGGTTAGTTATCTATTATATTAGGTTTTTACTAAAGTAGTAACACTATATAAAGAGGAAGTCTATAACTAATTAGTAAATAACCTCCCTTATATTAGTAAATTACTTCTTTTTTTTATTAGATTTCTTTACTTACTTAGCGTACTATACCTACTTAAGTTTAAAAACTTTATAGTCTTTATAGCTAAAGTCTATTAGTTACTTAGCTTTTACCTTTACTAAGATATTTATAGTCTCTAGAGTAGTTATACTAAATTATATAGCTTAGCTACTTAGCCTATTACTTATAATAGGTTAGTATTCCTTATTAAAGTTAGATATATTAACTTTATATAGTAGTACTAATTTAGTAGTAATTAATAGGCGTAAAGACTTTACCTCTAGGTTAATAAATACCTATTTCTTACTATCTTTAGTATAGCTATAGATTTAGTTAGTCTATAGTAGCTAATTACTCTTTAAGTATAAAATTATTACTTTCTTAGTAGTTTCTATTATAATAGAGAGGCACTTTAGCTATTATAAAAGCGTATATTAGACTATTAATTATTAAGTTTAGTAGGTTATAAGGGTTAATTTATAATATATTAACTTATATATTTATATATTCTCCTACCTTATTATAGAAATTCGCTTATAAGGTTATCCCTTAATAGGTAAATAGTTGTAAATCCTTAGCCTCTTATTAGCTTTTTACTTATAAAGTAGGGTAAATTACCTATAGATTCCCTAGTACTTTACTATATACTACTATGCTATTTCGCTAAATTTAATAGCTGTTATCCCTATTAGGTTTACTAATAGGCTTACTACTAGGCTTACTAGTAGGGCTACTAGGTAGGGTGCTAGGCCTACTACTACTATAGCTACTATTACTATAGTAACTACTCTTACTATTAATATTAATATAGCTACTATTAGTATAGTAACTACCCTTACTATTAATATTAACGTAGCTACTATTAGTATAGTAGCTACTATTATTAGTAGTACCTTCCTTTATATAGTTAGTCTAGTTACTACTAAGCTAAATAAATACTACTAGAAAACTTAAGGCTAGTTTTTTACCCTTCCTAACTAGCTAGCTTTTTAGTAGTTAAAGGCGTATATTAACCTTCCTTTTTAAGCGTATAAATTCACTATTAGATTAAGAGTTAGACTAGGTAATAGTGTTAACCTTTGTTTTAATAAGTAGGGCTTTCTTAAAAGTCTAGCTTACTATAAAGGCTAACCTCTCTTCCTTTAGAAAAAAAGAAGTAGAAAAGTAACTATTTTCTTTATAAGGGAAATAGCTTTCCTAGTGTTATAGGCTACACTATAATAAGTATAGCTAGGCTAGTGCCTACTATAACCTACTATTACTTATAACTAGCTAAGAGGGGTGTATATATATAACGTATATAAGATAAATACCTATATAAACCGTACGTTATTTATACTTTTTACTTTCTCTCCTTAGCTTAAATAAATTATATTAAGTTACTATATACCTATTTTAAGGTAATACTAGCCTATTATATATCTAAGCTCTCTAAAAAAAACTTTTAATAATAATTACTTTACTAATTATACTATATAATAAGTATATAATAAAATACTAAAATAGTAATAAGCTATAAGACTTCTCTATCAGTAAAGGTAAAAGCTAAAGTTATAGCTTTAAAATAAGTAATAGTAAAGATAATATAAGAAATAAAAAAGCTTAAAGTAAGAAGTACTTACCCCTAAGGTATAAACCGTATAATTAAATTATATAATAAGAAGTCCTTTAAAGTAGTAAACACTATACTTACTATAGCCTCTATAGTTATTACGCCTATACCTACTAAAAACTACCTCTAAGTTATTTAAAAACTAATACTAAACCCCTTAAAATTCTCTAGCTAATACTAAGACTTCTCTATATAGTTATATTAAATATATAATAAGCTATATATTAATAAAGCGTTTTTATAATAAAGTAAAAAGCCTAATACTTTATTAACTTCTACTTAAATATAGCACTTTAGAGGATAGTATTAACTTACTATAAAATAAAAAGCACTTAAGTAGATTATAACCTTAAAGAGTTCCTAAAGTACCTAAAGTATATATATAGTAACCTAAATATAAAAACCTATTTATTTACTTCTTTAATAACTATTAAAATAAAGAAGTATAAATTTTTTACTACCTTCCTCCTAAAGTTTAAATAAGTATTAGCTAAAGCTAAAAGCTACTTATAGCTAAGTAAAATATAAATTATACTTCTTTTAAATGCTTTCTCTCTTTATATTTAAAGCGTACTAGTAAGTATTTTACTTTTCTTTACTTTTTATACCTATATATAATAAGTAAGTAAAGTAGCTTAAAGGTTAAAAACCTAGTTAGTAGTATATAGCTTACTTACTAATACTTACTACCCCTAGTGTTAAAAGATACTAATAGAGATATATAAATAATAGAAAGAATAATAGTATATATAGTTAGTAAAGCTAAAGAAAAAAAATACTCTAAAGTATAAAAAGTATATACTAAAATATACTAATACTATACTTACTAAAAGTTTAAATACCTAGCTTATAACTATTCTAATAGTAAAAAGAAAAGAAGTAAGCCTACTTATATAACTAAAGTAACTACTAAGATTAAAAAGCTTAAAAAAAGTAATAATACTTATAGTATAGCTAAAAGTAAAGAAAAGTTAGAAAAAGAATAGCTTTAAAGTAAAATTAGGCTTTAAAGCTAATAAGTAAGAAGTATATAAAATAAAAGAAGTTTTAGTATAAAAGGAAAATAATTAGACTAGCTATACTATTAGATACTTACGTTAATAAAGGATCTCTTACCTAAGCCTTTACTAATACTAGTTATAATACTTATATAATAGTAAACTATAACTTTATATATACTTAGTGCTTTCTATATATCTCTTAATAGAAAATCCCCTTAAGAGGGTTTACTAATAAATTAGCTAGTATAATAGTAGAGGGAGTAGTTATATTTAACCTTAAGCTTTATAGATATTACTAGTATATATATATATACGTTATATACAGCCTTAACGTTAATATATTCCTAAAGAAACCTTAGATAAAGTATAACTATACTATTTATAATACTATAAAGCGTACTATTTACTATAGGTAAGTAGACCTTACGCTACGCTTAGTTAGTTAATAAAAGTCTATAATAGTATATGAAATTAAAGCTATATAGGTAATTAAAGCGCCTACCTTTATAGCTATCTACTATAAGACTATACGTAAAGACTACGCTACTTAATATAACCTATTTATAAAAAGGATAAGTAAGGACTTATAGGCGTTCTTTTAAATTATAGTAGTTAGCTTTACTAATATAGAGAAAGCTTTATAGCTAAAGTTAGATAAAAAAGTAAAGTAAGTAGCTAAAGCTATAGCTTTACTATAATAGGTATATAAAGAATATAATAACTTATTTAACCTTAATACCTCTATAGAGGTACTACTATATTAACCTAGCTATAACTACTATATAGAATTAATACTAGATATAACCTTACTATAAGGCCCCTTTTATAGTATATTAAGAAAGAAGTTATTAGTCCTAAAGAAAACTCTAAAAAACCTCCTTAATAAAAGCTTTATTTAAGTAAGTAGCTTTATAGTAGGGGTGCTAGTACTTTTTATATATAAACTAAGTAGTAGGTTATACTTTTATTATAATTACTAAGCGCTAAACGTAATTATAAAAAAAAACTAATATCTACTACTTTTAATCTTTAAAACGCTTTACTATATAAAAGTAATAAAGTAGTATACTAAAGTAGATATAGTAGTAGCCTTTTATAAAATATAAATTACTAAAGGTAATAAGTATAAAACTACCTTTTATATATAATATAGGCTTTTTAAGTAGTTAGTTTACCCCTTTAGACTAATAAATACGCCTATAAACTAGTAGTACTTTATAAATAGCTTACTTTAGAAGTGTCTTAACGACTTTATTACTAAATATCTTAATAATATCCTTATTTATTTTAATAGAATAAATAAGGACTATAAATAAAAGGTCTACTAGGTCTTTAAGAAGCTTTATATAGTAAGGCTTAGCTTAGACGTAAGGAAGAGTAACTTTAGTATAAAAAATATAAAGTACGTTAGCTTTATCTTAGAAGTAGAGAAAAACGTTTTAGTAGACCTAGAAAAAGTATATACTATTTATAAATAGTTAGTACCTTAGTCTATTAAGAGTATAAAAAGCTTTTTAGGCTTTACTAATTATTACTAAATATTTATACCTAACTACACTAAGGTAGTTAAGCTAATAACTTACTTTATAAAGAAAAGCATAGTGTTTATATAGTCTATAAAGTATAATATAGTATTTAAGAAGCTAAAAAACTACTTTATAGTAGCTTTATTACTATAAAACTTTAACCTAAATACCCTAATATTTATAAAGACTAATTACTTTAGGTTTATATTAAAAGGCGCTTTAATATAAGTAAATAATAAAGGTAAATACTAACCTATTACCTTTTACTTATAAAAGCTTACACTAGCGTAGTATAACTACCCTATTTATAATAAAGAGTTATTAGTAGTACTAAATTACCTATAAGTATAAAAGGTAGAGTTATATAGTACTAAAAGGCTTTTTAAAGTAATAGTTAACTATAAGTCCCTTAAGTACTTTATAAAGAAGTAGAGGCTAATAAAGCGCTAAACCTACTAGGCTAAAACGCTTACTAAATATAACTTCTATATTATCTACTAGCTTAGTAAAGATATAAGCGTTCTTAATATACTCTCTTAGTATAAGTAAAACGCCTTTCTTACTTAGGATAATAACTATAAGTAGGGGTGTATTATTTAGATAATTCTAAATAAAGCGTAACTAGTAATAACCTACTATATAATATAAGTACCTTTAGTGCTATATATAAAGGAATTTAAAGATAAAGACTTATAGGCTTTATAGGCTATAACGTAAGATACTAATAACGTCTTCTAAGTAGTATATATAGCTATTTAGTAAAAAGACTAATTACTTCTACCTAACCTTTAGTTATATATTTAGATTATAAACTACTATCTAAATAACGTATAGCAGCTTACCTAAAGAGAGAAGATATAAGTATTAGGTAATAGTAACCCTAATTCTCCTTTTAATAGCCTATACACCTAGTTAGTATAATAAAGTTATAACTTAACTATAACTAGGTACTTTAGTAGAAATAGCACTTTAGAGATAATTTTATAAAGGTTTTACTAGCTAGGTTAATTATAAATAGTATAGTGCTTTATTTATAACTATAATATATATAGAAGTAGTAGGATCTAGCGTAATATAAAGAAAGGCTTATTATAACTACTAAGTATACTAAAGCGCTTAAAAAGTAACCTCTTAATAGACTTTATTATAAATCTCTTACTATTTATCCCTAACTATACTACTAATATATAGGTTATTATAAACTACTTAGGGAAGTTAGTAATACTTAAGCTAATAGTAATAATAGATATAGAGGTATATACTAAAAGATTCCTAAGTTACTATTACTACTTTTATAGTATACTAAAGAGTATTATTAGTAATAAAGAGAGTAACTAAATAAGTAAGTTTTAGTATAAGTTTTATATACTTATAGGTATTAAGTAGAGACTAAGTATATTATATTACTTATAAAGTAATAAGGCTACTAAGCGCTTTAACTAAGAGATCTAAGTAACGTTATACGCCTATATAAGTTACCTCTAAGAAGATTAGGTATATTAGATACTAGTTATATAACTAGTAATTAATAACTATACTATATTAGTAACTAGGTTAAGCCTTTTCTTTATAAAATATAGTTACTATATAAACCCTATTATAGTTAAAGAGAGTATACTAAAAATAATAGATATATATAAAAAGGTTACTAAAAGACTTATATAATAGATAACTAAAGTAACTTTAATAGTATAAGTAGTAATAGCTATAGCTTAGTAATAAACTTAAGAATTAGCTAATAAGTAGTAAAGTATAGCTAAAAGGTTTAAAGTAGGTAATAATATATAGGTATTAATATATAACTATTACTTTTTATAACTAAACTATAAGCTTAATTAGCTATACTACTATTACTAAGTTACTAAAGTAATTAGCCTTTTTATAGTTAAACTCAACGTACTTAGTAATACTTATAACTAATTTTATATAGAATTATTATATTATACTAAAAGTAACCTATTACTAGGCTAAAAAGCCTATAACATATAACTTTCCCTTCTAATAGAAGATAGTAAAAAAGAATAGTATATTATAAAAATAATTAGTATATACTAGTATAATAAAAGAAAAATAAGAACGCGTTAGGCGTTAGTATGCTAGGAAGGCTTTATTAAAGCTATATAAAAACCTATTAAATTAATTAAAAATACTATAGCTTTAGACTCTTTTAAAAAGGAGTATAAACCTATTAGTATTTATAATAGAGGTAATATATATATATAAAAGAAAATAAAAATATATAATAAATAGATAAGTAATAAATCTTTATTAATAGGCTATAGCTTATAAAGAATAACTAAGCCTTATAAAGTAAGTAGTAAGGCTATATAAAATAAGTATACTTAGAGTATATAAAAGGCTTTCTTACTAAAAGTCTCCTAGCTTAAAAGAAAGACTATAACTAAGGTTAGTAGTAATAAAGTTAATAAACTAGAAATATAAAGTTAGTATAAGAGTATATAGGAGGGAGGATAAAACTAATACTTACTCTCTTAAGAGAGACTAAGATTTCTTTAACTATAATAATAAAGCGCTTACTTTAGGTAGCTATAAGACTACTTAGGTAGGAAGTAACCTTACTATATATAGTGTTAGTAGTAGTAGTAGTAGCCTAGGTAGTAGTAGTAGTAGTAGTAAAGGCTAAGAAAAAGGGAGTAGGTATAATAGGCGTATTATTAAATACACTATAGGTATGCTTTTTATACGTCTTCTTAGTGCTTTTTTATACCTTTTACTTTATATTAGTTATAACCTTTTAGGCTTTAATAGCTAGCTAGAAAGAGGTATACTTTATAAAGCTAAAAGTAGTTAGAGTAGTAGTATAGGTAGTAAGAGATATTACCTTATAGAGGCCTAAAGAAGCCTTAGGGATTTAAATTATATAAGTAAGATATAGAATTTATATAAGTAGTAAGAAACTTATAGGTTAGTAGCTATAGTTAAACTATATATAGAGAAGATAATAGTACCTATAGGTACTAATATTCTTTATATAATAGATAGTAATAAGGTTATATATAAAGTAGTAAGCGTATAAAAAGTAAAAGTATATATAAAGAATAGTTAGTATATATTATAGGCTACGCTATAATAAGTGTAGCTAGGCTAGTGCCTACTACAACCTACTATTACTTACAACTAGCTAGGAGGGGCGTATACATATAACACACATAAGATAAAGGCCTACGCAAACCGTATATTATTTATACTTCCTACTTTTTCTCCCTAGCTTAGATAAATCGTATTAAGTTACTATACACCTATCGTAAGGTAATACCAACCTATTACATATCTAAGCTTTTAAAATAAAAATAAATACCTTACTAATTATACTACACAATAGGTACGCAATAAGACGCTAAAATAGCAACAAGCCGTAAGACCTCTCTATCAGCCAAGGCAAAAGCTAAAGTTACAGCCTTAAAGTAAGCAATAGTAGAGATAATATAGAAAATAAGAGAGCTTAAAGCAAAAAGCACTAACCCCTAAGGTATAAGCCTTATAATTAAATTGTATAATAAGGAGTCCCTAAAAGTAGTAAATACTACACCTATAGTAGCTATCGCAATCGTTACGCCTATACTAGCTAAAAACTACCCCTAGGTTATTTAGAAACTAATACTAAACCCCCTAAAGTTCTCTAGCTAGCGCTAAGACTTCTCTATATAGTTACACTAGATATATAACAAGCTATATATTAACAAAGCGTTCTTTATAACAAAACAAAAGGCCTAGTACTTTATTAACTCCTACTTAGATATAGCGCCTTAGAGAATAGTATTAACCTACTATAAAATAGGGGGAGCTTAAGTAGATTATAACCCTAAAGAGTTCCTAAAGTACCTAAAGTATACGTATAGCAACCTAAACGCAAAAACCTACGTATCTACCTCCTTAATAAGCATTAAGATAAAGAAGTATAAATCCTTTACTACCTTCCTCCTAAAGTTTAAATAGGTGTTAGCTAAAGCTAAAAGCTACCTATAGCTAAGTAAAGCGTAAATCGTACTCCTCTTAAACGCCTTTCCCCTCTATATTTAAAGCGCATTAGTAAGCGTCTTACTCTCCCCTACCTTCTACATATATATATAATAAGTAAGTAAAGTAGCCTAAAAGGTTAAGAACCTAGCTAGTAGTATACAGCCTACTTATAAATACCTACTACCCCTAGCGTTAAAGGATACTAATAGAGATATATAAATAATAGGAAGAATAATAGTACGTATAGCTAGTAAAGCTAAAGAAAAAGAACGCCTTAAGGCGTAGAAAGCGTATATTAAAACACACTAATACTACGCCTACTAGAAAATTAAATACCTAGCTTATAATTACCCTGAAGGTAAAAAAAAGAAAAGTAAGCCTACTTATATAGCTAAAGTAACTACTAAAATCAAGAAGCTTAAGGAAAGTAATAACGCTTATAGTACTACTAAAAGTAGAGAGGAGTTAGAAAAAAAATAGCTCTAAAGTAAAATTAAGCTCTAAAGCTAATAAGTAAGAAGTACGTAAGATAAAAGGAGTTTTAACGTAAGAGGAAAATAATTAGACTAGCTACACTATTAAATACCTATATTAATAAAGGATCCCCTACCTAAGCCTTTACTAATACTAGTTATAACACTTATGTAATAGTAAACTATAACTTTATATACACTTAGTGCTTCCTATACGTCTCTTAATAAAAAATCCCCTTAAAAGGGTTTACTAATAAATTAGCTAGTATAATAGTAAAAGAAGTAGTTATATTTAACTTTAAACTTTATAGATACTACTAGCATATATACGTATATATTATACACAGCCTTAACGTTAATATATTCTTAGGAAAACCTTAGATAAAACATAACTATACTATTTATAACGCTATAAAGTGCACTATTTACTATAAGTAAGTAGACCTTACGCTACGCCTAATTAGTTAATAAAAGTCTATAATAGTATATAAAATTAAAGCCGCTTAAGTAATTAAAGCGCCTACCTTTATAGCTATCTATTATAAGGCTACACGTAAGGATTACGCCGCTTAACGTAACCTATCTATAAAAAAGATAAGTAAGAACTCATAAGCTTTCTCCTAAATTATAGTAGTTAGCCTTACTAACGTAAAGAAAGCTTTATAGCTAAAGTTAGATAAAAAAGCAAGATAAGCTACTAAAGTTATAGTATTACTATAATAGGTATATAAGAAATATAGTAACTTATTTAACCCTAACACCTTAATAAAAGTACTACTACGCTAACCTAGCTATAACTACTATATAGAATTAAAACTAAAAGTAACCTTACTATAAGGCCCCCTTTATAGTATATTAAGAGAGGAACTACTAGTCCTAAAGAAAACCCTAAAAGACCTCCTTAATAAGGGCTTTATCTAAGCAAACAGCTCTATAGTAAAGGCACTAGTACTCTTTATATACAAACTAAGTAGTAAGTTACGCTTTTATTATAATTATAAAGTACTAAACGCTATTATAAAGAAGGACTATTATCTACTACCTCTAATCTCTAAAACGCTTTACTATATAGGAGTAGTAAAGTAGTACACTAAAGTAGATATAGTAGCAGCCTTCTATAAGATATAAATTACTAAAGGTAATAAGTATAAGACTACCTTTTATACGTAATATAGGCTTTTTAAATAGTTAGTTTACCCCTTTAGGCTAACAAACGCGCTTATAAACTAGTAGTACTTTATAAATAGCTTACTTTAGGAGTTTCTTAACGATTTCATTACTATATACCTTAATAATATCCTTATTTATTCTAATAGGATAAAAGAGGACTACAAACAAAAGGTTTACTAAGTTCTTAAGAAGCTCTATATAGTAAGGCTTAGCCTAGATATAGGGAAAAGTAACTTTAGTATAAAGAAGGTAAAATACGTTAGCTTTATTCTAAAAGCTAAGAAAAGCGTCTTAGTAGACTTAGAAAAGGTATATACTATTTATAAGTAGTTAGCACCTTAATCTATTAAGGGTATAAAAAGCTTCCTAAGCTTTACTAACTATTACTAGATATTTATACCTAACTACATTAAGGTAGTTAAGCTAATAACTTACTTTATAAAGAAAAGCGTAGTGTTTACGTAGTCTGCAAAGTACGCTACAGCATTTAAGAAGCTTAAGAACTACTTTATAACAGCCTTACTACTACAAAACTTTAACCTAAACACCCTAACATTTATAAAAACTAACTACTCTAGGTTTACGCTAGGGGGCGCCTTAATATAAGTAAATAATAAAGGTAAGCGCTAACCTATTACTTTTTACTTATAAAAGCTTACGCTAGCGTAATATAACTACCCTATCTATAATAAAAAGCTATTAGTAGTACTAAATTACCTCTAAGTATAAAAAGCAGAGTTACATAGCACTAAAAAGCCTTTTAAAGTAATAGTAAACTATAAGTCCCTTAAGTACTTTATAAAAAAGTAGAAGTTAATAGAGCGCTAGAGCTATTAGGCTAAGACGCTTATAGAATATAACTTCTATATTATATACTAGCCTAATAAAGACGTAAGCGTTCCTAACACGCTCTCCTAGCGTAAGTAAAACACCCCCTTTACGTAGGATAATAACTGCTAATAGGGACGTATTATCTAAATAATCCTAAATAAAGCGTAACTAGTAATAGCCTACTATATAATAGAAACGCCTCTAGCGCTACACGCAGAGGTATTTAAGGATAAAGAACTATAAGCTTTATAGGCTATAACGTAAGACGGTAATACTATCTTCTAAGCGGTATATATAGCTGTTTAGTAAGAGGACTACTTACTTCTACCTAACCTTTAGTTACATATTTAAATTACAGACTACTACCTTAACGATACAAAACAACTTACCTAAAGGGGGAGGATATAGGTGTTAGGCAATAACAACCCTAATTCCCCCTCTAATAGCCTATACACCTAGTTAGTATAATAAAGCTATAACTTAACTATAACTAGGCACCCTAAGAGGAATAACACCTTAGAGATACTTTTATAAAGGTTCTACTAGCTAGGCTAGTTATAAATAGTGTAGTACTTTATTTATAACTATAACGTATATAGGAGTAGTAAGATCTAGTGTAACGTAAAAAAGGGCCTTTTATAACTATTAAGTATACCTAAGCGCTTAAAAAGCAACCTATTAATAGACTTTATTATAGATCTCTTACTATTTAGCCCTAACTACACTACTAACATATAGGTTATTATAAACCGCCTAAGAAAGTTAGTAACACTTAAACTAATAGTAATAATAAATATAGAGGCGTATACTAAAAGATTTCTAGGTTACTATTACTGCTTTTATAGTATACTAAAAAGCATTATTAGTAATAGAGGAAGTAACTAGATAAGTAAGTTCTAGCGTAGGTTTTATATACTTATAGGTATTAAGTAGAGACTAAGTACGTTATATTACTTATAAAGTAATAAAGCTATAAAGCGCTTTAACTAAGAGATCTAAGTAACGCTATACGCCTATATAAGTTACCTCTAAAAGGATTAAGTACGTTAGATACTAGTTACGTAATTAGTAATTAATAACTATACTATATTAGTAACTAGGTTAAGCCCTTTCTTTATAAAGCATAGCTACTATATAGACCCTATTATAGTTAAAAAGAGTATATAAAAGGTAATAGATATATATAAAAAGGTTACTAAACAACTTATATAGAGGATAACTAAAGTAACTATAATAGTATAAGTAGTAATAGCTACAGCCTAATAACATATAGAAGAATTAGCTAATAAGTAATAAAGTGTAACTAAAAGGTTTAAAGTAAGTAATAATATATAGCTATTAATATATAATTATTACTTTCTATAACTAAATTGTAAGCTTAATTAGCTATACTACTGTTACTAAGTTACTAAAGTAATTAGCCTCCTTATAGTTAAACTTAACATACCTAGTAATATTTATAACTAATTTTATATAAACCTATTACGCTATACTAAAAACAACCTTTTACTAAGCTAAAGAGCCTATAATATGTAGCCTTCCCCCCTAATAGAAAATAGTAAAGAAAAATAGCGCGTTATAAAAATAATTAGTACGTAATAGTATAGTAAAAAAAAAAAAAAAACACACTAAGTATTTGTACGCTAAAAGGGTTTTACTAAAGCTATATAGAAACCTATTAAATTAGTTAAAAACACTATAGCCTTAGACTCTTTTAAAAAGAAGTATAAACCTATTAATATCTATAATAAAAGTAACATATATATATAAAAAAAAAAAACGTATAATAAGTAGATAAGTAATAAATCTCTATTAAAGGGCTATAGCCTATAAAAAATAACTAAACCCTATAGGGTAAGTAGTAAAGCTATATAAAATAAGCGCGCTTAAAACGCATAAGAGACTCCCCTACTAAAAGTCTCTTAGCTTAAGGGAGGGGCTATAACTAAAGTTAGTAGTAATAAAGTTAATAAACTAAAGATATAAAGTTAGCGTAAGGGTTATATAAGAGAGAAAAAAAGACTAGTACTTACTCTCTTAAGAGAGACTAAGATCTCCTTAACTGTAACAATAAGGCGCTTACCTTAGGTAGCTATAAGACTACCTAGGTAGGAAGTAACCTTACTATACGTAGCGTTAGTAGTAGTAGTAGTAGCAGTAGCAGCAGTAATAACTAAAAAAGAGGGAGTAAGTGTAGTAGGCATAGGGGGCGTATCGTTAGATATACTATAGGCGCGCTTTCTATACGTCTTTTTAGCACTCTTCTACGCCTCCTACTCTAAGTTAGTTATAACCTCTTAGGCCTTAACAGCTAGCTAGAAGGAGGTATACTCTATAGAGCTAGAGGTAGTTAGGGCAGTAGTATAGGCAGTAACAGATATTGCCTTATAGAGGCCTAGGGAGGCCTTAGGGATCTAAGTTATATTAGTAAGGCGTAAGATTTACATAAGTAATAAGAGACTTATAGGTTAGTAGCTATAGTTAGACTATATATAAAAGAGATAGTAGTACCTATAGGCGCTAATATTCTCTATATAACAGATAGTAGTAGGGTTGTATATAAGGTAGCATATATATAAGAAGTAAGGGTGTATATAAAGGATAGTTAGTATGTAGGTAGAAGTAGTAGTAGGGGTAGAGGCGTTAGTATAGTATCTCTTTATAACTAAAAAGCTGTAGTTAGCCTTATTAGCTTTATTATTCTTATTATCCTTATTATTCTAGCTAGGTTAATTAACTTACGCAATACGCTTACTAAAGGAAAGTAACTTATAGTAAGGGGGGTAATAGGGTTAAAGACCTTATTATCCTTAGGGGATAGAAAGCAGCTAGAGATAGTAGGAGGCTATCTTATAAGTTAGTAACTAATTAGTAGGTATATATATACACACACGTAAGCCTATATAGGGATTAGTTTACTTATAGCTATTATAAATTATCTAATTTCTATAATTAATAACTAGTAATTAGTAAAAAGATAATAAAAGTAAAAGGAAAACGTAGTTACACGTAGGATAAATACTTATAATATTAATAAAAGGGCTAGTAAAAAAAAAAAAGAATAAACAATAAGCCTACTAGCCTATAAGATTATTTAGTAGGTAATTTCTTAAGATATAGTATGTAACTATAGAGGGCTAGTAAAGCCCTATAGCGTAGGAGGGGAGCACGTATTATAAGCTACGCTACAATAAGTATAGCTAGGCTAGTACCTACTATAACCTACTATTACTTACAACTAGCTAAGAGGGGTATACATATATAATACGTATAAGATAAAGGCCTACGCAAACCGTGCGTTATTTATACTTCCTACTTTCTCTCTCTAGCTTAGATAAATCGTATTAAGTTACTATACGCCTATCGTAAGGTAATACTAGCCTATTATAGTATATAAGTAGAAGTAGTAGTAAAAGTAGTAGTAAAAGCTAAAGTATTAGTATAACGTTTCTTTATAATAGGAGAGCTATAGTTAGCTTTACTAGCCTTATTATTATTATTATTAGCTTAGTATAATAGGCTAGTATTACTTTATAATAGGTATATAGTAACTTAATATAATTTATCTAAGCTAAAGAGAGAAAGTAAAAAGTATAAATAATATATAGTTTACATAAGTATTTATTTTATATATATTATACGTATACACCCCTTCTAGCTAGTTATAAGTAATAGTAAGTTATAGTAGGTACTAGCCTAACTACACTTATTATAGTATAGCCTATAATATATACTCTCCTCTTATACTATAAGGCTCTACTAGCCTTTAATAGTTATATACTATATCTTAAGAAATTACCTACTAAATAATCCTATAGGCTAGTAGGCTTATTATTTTTCTTCTTTTTCCTAGCTAGCCCTTTTATTAATATTATAAGTATTTATCCTATATATAACTACGCTTCTTTTTTACTTTTATTATCCTTTTTTACTAATTACTAGTTATTAATTATAGGAATTAAATAATTTATAATAGCTATAAGTAGACTAATTTCTATATAGGCTTATATATATATATGTATATACCTACTAATTAATTACTAACTTATAAGATAGCTTCTTACTATCTCTAGCTACTTTATATCCCCTAAAGATAATAAGGTTTTTAACTTTATTACCCCCTTTAGGCTTTAAGCTTTAGTTACTTACCCCTACTATAAGTTACTTTCCTTTAGTAAGTATATTACGTAGGTTAACTAACCTAGCTAGGATAATAAGAATAATAAGGCTAATAAGGCTAACTATAGCTTCTTAGTTATAAAGAGACATTATACTAACGCTTCTACCTTTACTACTACTTCTACTACTACTTCTACCTATATACTAACTATCTTTTATATATACCCTTACTTTTTATATATATACTACCTTATATATAACCTTACTACTATTTATTATATAGAAAATATTAGTACCTATAGGCACTATTATCTCTCTTATATATAGTCTAACTATAGCTACTAACCTATAAGTCTCTTATTACTTATATAAATCTTATACCTTACTAATATAACTTAGATCCCTAAGGCCTCTTTAGTCCTTTATAGGGTAATATTTATTACTACTTATACTACTACTTTAACTACTTCTAGCTTTATAAAGCGTACCTCCTTTTAGCTAGCTATTAAGGCTTAGGAGGTTATAACTAACTTAGAGTAAGAAGTATAGAAAAGTATTAAAAAGATATATAGAAAGTATACCTATAGTATATCTAATAATATACCTTTTATACTTACTATACTTACTCCTTTTTTCTTAGCTTTTACTACTACTACTACTACTACTTAGGCTACTACTACTACTACTAGCGCTATATATAGTAAGGTTACTTCTTACTTAGGTAGTCTTATAGCTACCTAAGGTAAGCGCTTTATTATTATAGTTAAGGAGATCTTAGTTTCTTTTAAGAGAGTAAGTATTAGTCTTATTTTCTCTTCTATATAACTCTTATACTAACTTTATATCTTTAGTTTATTAACTTTATTACTACTAACTTTAGTTATAGCCTCTCCCTTAAGCTAAAAGACTTTTAGTAAGGAAGTCTTTTATACGTTTTAAGTACGCTTATTTTATATAGCTTTACTATTTACCTTATAAAGCTTAGTTATTTTTTATAAGCTATAGCCTTTTAATAAAGATTTATTACTTATTTACTTATTATATATTCTTACTTTTTTTATATATATATATTACTTTTATTATAAATATTAATATATTTATACTTCTCTTTAAAGAAGTTTAAAGCTATAGTATTTTTAACTAATTTAATAGGTTTCTATATAGCTTTAGTAAAACCCTCTTAATATACTAACGCCTAATACGTTTTTATTTTTCTTTTACTATACTATTATATACTAATTATTTTTATAACGTATTATTCTTTTTTACTATTTTCTATTAGGGGGGAAGGCTATACGTTATAGGCTTTCTAGCTTAGTAAAAAGTTATTTCTAGTATAAGGTAATAGGTCTATATAAAATTAGTTATAAATATTACTAGGTATATTAAGTTTAACTATAAGGGGGCTAATTACTTTAGTAACTTAGTAATAGTAGTATAGCT
>JASUDE010000534.1:0-32011 GCA_034509685.1 Colletotrichum cereale | reverse complement strand
AGGGAGTGAAATAAGTGGTGATAGTGGTGGTGATGGTGGTGGTGATGGTGGCTCGGATGTGGGGGTGGCTCGGAAGTAGGGTGGGTGGGTTATTGGGCATAATACTCATACGGTGTTTTTCTACAACCGTGTAGAAGTCTTATTGTGTACCTGTGCGACCCAGTATCTGTACTTTAGTACATATTAGTCAGTTTTAGTGGCCTTTTTGGCTTTGCCGCCAGGTATGAATTGTGTGTGCTTGAGCGAATCGGCATGCAGTGGGAATATGCCGTTGCAGCTGGAAGCCCGATCGCCCTCCATCTCACTGGAATTACACATGGACTTCCACTCCGACTCCTCGGCGAGGAAACTCGATTGAAACAAATTAGATGTGCTACTGCAGAGGGTGTTTTTCGTCAGCTGTGTATGAAGTTCGCTCATCGGGAGATGTTAGGCACTTAGCATGTTTGGAGGACGCGTTTGTGGATACAAGCAGCTCAGTTTGAAGCCAAGCGTCGAGTAGAAGATCATGTTGCGCGCGGCTCGGATCTGGCTCAGGGCTGCCCAGGACCCGGCTCAGGCTGCTCAGGCCAGGCTCAGGCTGCTCAGGCCAGGCTCAGGACTGTGCGGGACCGGCTCAGGACTGCGCGGGACCGGCTCAGGGTCGCTTAGGTCTGGCTCAGGCTGCTCAGGCTACTCGGGCAAGTCTTGTACCATCTTTGAACGGCAACATTAGCCGACGCAGCCTGCCCCATCAATCACCAGGCACTACTTTGGATCTTCGATTGTTCTTAAGGACCATCATGGGATTCCACACATAAGCCAAGCACATCCGGCTGTTCTCAATCACGATTGATGTTGCTTTGCACGGTTTATCTCCCGGTTGACTACTAACTCACCGCCCCAGCTGGGCGTTCACCGCAGGGTCTCTCGTGATCTACCCTTGCCTTATCTAGAGTTACGAGCGATCTTCCTGCGGGAGTATCAGAACGATATATGGCTGGTTGATACTACTCTATGGAGCAACTATGCTTGGGCTTGTTTTGGCTGCGTTAGGGAATTCAATGAATGTTACTGTGATGCTCTTCGAGACGAATCGGAAATCAACTTAATTACTTTAGCACAGCGTACATACAGGACGGACAAATTCAATTCGACGCCAGCTGAAGACGCCAAAAGGTTCCTCTTGAACTGTCTCGACGACATTGGCCGCATATTTCCCTCCTATGCTAATATCACAGACTATTATCGATTGTGGGATGTACTTCACACATCTCCATCCGCGCTAATAGCCGTTGAATCCGGCCTAAAGCACATTTCTTGTGCCCGGAACTCTCCAACCAGTGGTACAAACTTTTCGATTCCATCGGCGAATTCGCGAACATACTCCCTCAGATACGCAACTTCAGTCGACTGATGCTCAATACGCTCCCGAAGTTTATCGTTCTGTTCCTCGAGTAAGGCGATCTTTGCTTCCAACTCCCTTTTCAAACCCAATTCCCTGTTTAGCCTTTCGTTCGCTTCCTGTAGACTGCTCTTCATCTTATCTTTTTCCTTGGACAGTATCTCTATCCTCTCACTAAAACTGGTGGGGACTCTGTCGACCAAGTCGCAGTCTGATCGTAGACCAGCCGCCTCTCCATCGTCTAAGGCGTCGACTTTGACAGCCTCGAAACTTTTGCCAACCTCTGCGTGAAGCCTTTTCAGAGGCCCAATCGAGCAATCGCTGAGATTACCTTTGAATAGCTCTTCGATCCCGGGGTATCCAGGGAGAAATTTCCACCGGTAAGGATCGTTTGCCTTCGGTATCAAGCGGACATCATTCAGATCGAAATCTTCTATTTTTGTTCGATCCACTATATGTACTCAGCTCTATTCAAGAGTCATCGTTTGTTGAAAATCCTTACATATGTGCTCGTGCAGCTTTTTTCTGCATGCGTCTCTCCATATCTTTCGCTGGAGATTCTTAGAGCTTGTGGCCGACATCCTGTTTCAACGAGCTACAAGGCGGGAGGAGGTTGCCGAAAGAGTCAAATGTCGGGCAAAGCAACAGATGCTATGTACAATACTCAGAAGGCCTCAAAAGTAAACGCATTGTAACTCTGAATGCAGCTTTCCTAACGGGCGGATAAGATAGGTGACTAACATTGCGCTGATTACTCTGTCGATAAACAATGACCTGCCCTCTAGTTCCTTGAGTTCTCAAAGTCTATGGACCTCTCATATGTCACGGGCCGTATTTTAAGAGCTTCAATTAGAACACAAGAGCTTTAGCGCCTTCCTGGACGGCGCAGGGTTTACGTCTGTGACATGTTATTGCCATGAGAAGGGCCGAGCAGAGAGCCTGTGCCTGGGCTGCCTGGATGATACTAGCAACCATACCCTCCGTTGACTAACGTTACCCTGCTGTTTGCAAATGTTCAGTGCGACGCAGGGATGGCATGAAAGTGCATCATATCCATACATGATTGACATGGCCAACACCATCGAGAACGGTAAGACACAAATAACTAACATCAGCAATGCCGTCAAGAATGGCAGAACACGGATAACCAAGACAAAATCCTGAGGACCGACACTATCAGGGGTCATATCCACACATAATCACTATGAACAGCGCCACCAGCAAAGGTATGACAGAAATACTACAGTAATCACCAGCGAGCTAAGAGGATAAATATCTTCAGGGATGGCATGACAATACATGGTATTATTCATACGTAATCGAGAGGACCAACACCGCCAATGATGACAAACACGAGTAATCAACACCAAGTCAAGAGGGTAAAGATCTTCAGGGATGGCATGACAGTAGTATCCACACGTAACCCACATATAATCAACTAGACCAACACCGTCAGGGATGGCATGACAGTGCATCATATCCTCACATGGCCGAGAGCACCAATACGATCAGGGGTGGTTCCCAAATGGTCATAAGCGACCCTCTTACCCTAAACTACGCTGTCATCAGTCTGGCCGTACTTCTCTTCCTCAGTCTTAGATCCTTGAGTCGTACACAGTACCAACTTCCATTTCGTCTCGAAGCTCCTTCTTTGAGTTGCTTGTCACCAAGTTGGCTACGTGGCATGGCTTTTCTTGGATACGGCAAAGGGTGACGGCAGCCTCAAAGACAGTGGCATGGGGGATCCTCCCCTTCTATTAGCTTTGTTGGTCGTCTCCACCGAAATTTCGTTATTCGCAGGGTGGCTTGTCTGCCGTTTGCTTTTCATTCGTCTTTGATATAGTAGTCAGCGAAAAGGCCTTCACCTTCTTCAACTCTCTGATCTCTTTCCGCACGGACACGTATGCTGTTTTTGATGCTTACACAGTGTACATTACCCCTGGTCTACAAAAATACCTGGCAAACGCAATATGCATCATTCGATGACTGACCCACCCTTTTACACACGCTCTTCATCTCCAATAACAGAGATTGGGTAATCCAAAATGGGCTCTTCATCCCACTCAAGACCCCTACTAATGATGACTCCAAAGCCAATGTTCCATCCAAGCCATGAATGGAGCACCCTGTCAACACAAGGTTTCTCTAGGTCAAGTACCGCCGTGCTAAAGCAGACTATGTTGGTGCCAAGATGTCAAACGTCCGTGCGGAAAGAGAGAAGAGTGTCAAATATGAGATGAATCCTTTTTCGCTGACCCCTGTAGGAAGACTCGGCGGCGCGTTGGTGGCGATGAAAGTAGAATCGCATGCAAATGACTGAGATGCACCATTTCCCCTTGGAGTAAGAAGTCGGTCTAGACAGTGTCTTATACCGCGCTCTTTTTGGGCCTTGACGAACTAAACGATCGCCTATCTACTGGCAGCTGTACCGTCCTATAAACGGGCGCTGTGATGCACGGCAAGTATTATCATACTAGGTTGACGAGCCCAGTCTAATTGCGAACCTCTAGCTTCTACCTATGAACCGTACTTCATACTATTACTGCTAAGCTGCCTCTTATGTCTTAATTGATAGCGGTTGGGATGCATTGTTAATGAAATCAGACGCTCGACATTTGTATGTGAATGTTTTCCGCCACACATACAGGCCTCTCAGGTAAATAAAATATCTAAATGGAAGAGTCCCTTTCACCTTCATCAACGACTACTAAGTGACAGACTGAGCGATCTACATCATGAAACGTCTGTTATGAATAGAACCAAATAAAGTTCAGTAACACAACTCCCCCAAAAAGCAAGAGGTGGATCTTCCACGAAAGCAACCAAACATATATGCTTTCCCGTTGCACTGTCGCTTGCGCGTCGAGAAGAATGCAGACAACATCCTCATTGCCGTTCTTGCTAGCCGTCAAGAATGTTTTGGGCGTAATTGAATCGATCATTTCGCTCCCTCGTAAGTTCAGGAGGATATCGACGACCCTTTTGCAAGCCGGACTTGCTACAACAGTCTCCAGGACGGCTTCCGTGATCCGGATTTCAGCCCCGCGTTTGTCGAGAAGCAGAGCCATCACCTGTCTGCCCTTGTTCCTGTTCGCAGCCGCCGCTACGACGACTTCTTCAGTGATCCGGATCTCTGCCCCACGTTTTTCAAGAAGCAGCGCCATCACCTCTCTGCCGCTGTACCAGTTCGTAGCCGCCGCTGTGACGATCTCTTCGGTGATCTGGATATCTGCGGCATGATTCTCGAGGAAGCGCCTTATCGAAGATCCATCAAAGGTCTTTATGATGATTCGGAAGACCTCTTCGGTGATTTGGATCTCAGCCCCGCGCTTGTCGAGAAGCAGCGCCATCACCTTGCTTCCACATTTCCAGTTCGCAGCTGCAGCTGTGACAACCTCTTCGGTGATCTTAATCTCTCCCCCGCGCTTGTCGAGAAGTAGCGTCAGAATTCCTCTTCCACTCTCTTCATTCGCAGCCGCAGCTTTCGCAACTTCCATGGTGATCATGCATTCCCTCCCGCCCTTGTCAAGAAGCTGTATCATAACCTCCATACCGTTGTCCCAGTTCGCAGCCGCAGCAATGACGGTTTCTTCTGTGATCTGCAGCTCTCCTCCGCGCTTATCGAAAAGCAGTGCCATCACCTCCCTTCCGCTCTTCTCGTTTGCAGCCGCAGCTATAAGAACCTCTTCGGTGATTTGGATCTCCGCCCCGCGCTTGTCGAGAAGCAGTGCCATCACCGCCCTGCCGCTGTACCAGTTCGCAGCTGCCGCTATGACAACCACTTCAGTAATCTTGGTGTCTGCGGCATGATTCTCGAGGAGGCGCTTAATCAAAAATACATCAAGGGTCATTATGATGATTCGGAAGACTTCTTCGGTGATCCGGATGTCTGCCCCACGCTTGTCGAGAACGCCAAGATGTACCTGCCAAGCTCTGCAATACAGTTCGGCTTTTTGCCCGCCGTTGTTATCCTGCGGCCGGCATTGTGATTGAAAGTGAATGACTCGCGTTGTGATCGGTGTACAGGGGCTAGCAGCTCGAGCCATCGCCAGCCATGTTACTGTAGGTCCGTTTGCCATTGTTTGCCATTGTTTGCCATTTTGCCAGCCCGAGCTGCTTGACACGAGGCTGCTTCCGCTACCACTCATCGCCCCATGTCCAGTCAAGGTGTATTTAAAGCGGCTGAAGCCCATGAAATATTGATGCGCTGGACAAAACAATTCGACATACTTATATCCGCGCCTTTGTCCTCCAGTGCTAGAGCACCATGGCAGCTACTTCTTCAGCAGGAAAGTACAGACGCGATAAGAACGCGAACAATGAAGCTCAAGATTTTGGCGGTAGCGCTAAACGGCAAGCGATCCAGCTAGGCCAGGAGGCCAATGTGTTTTCCGCCGTCATCTACTACGACCCGATCTCCAGACAACTGGACGGTGCCATTCATGTTCCGAGAGGACAGAGCATCCCGAACGTGAACCAACTTGTAAGCTGTCGTGCTGAAGAAAAAGGTGCTGCTTAAACTGACACGATTACGGTGTAGTTGCGAAAGCTTTCAAACGGCATGCAACCCCGTGTCCCGCACCGACATGACCGAGCTACTCCAAGTAGACGGCAGAGAAGCACCCCTGTGCAGAACGAAATTTCGGTGGAGACAATCAACAAAGCTGACAGAAGGGAAAAAACCCCCGATGCCACTGTCTTTAAGGCTGCCGTCACTCTTTGCCGTACCCAAGAAAAGCCATACCACGTAGCCAACTCACTGACTGCTGGTAAAAAGAGGCCATCAACCTCCCATGGTGGGGCCAACTGTTCAGTTGCAGAAGGGCAGCACAGCGCGCAGTTTACTGAAGTGCCGCAGCGGATGGCCGTGGACGGCACAGAGTCTCTTCTGAAGGCCCAAGACCAACTTCCCCGCCCCGCTCAGGTTCGCAGCAGAGGGCTAGAAATGTCGTCAAAAAATGCTCTTAAGGCCGCAGAGATTAGAAGGTGCCGCTTTTTCCGATTGGTTGCTATGCAACTTCGACGTAGTGGTAAGCATGCAAAGTGAACTAGAGGACATGGCCTTTGGGTAGATGGGGAGTCTGCACCGTTCCGTAAGCCCTGAAGCTACTGCCTTACTTTTATGCAATTAGCAAGTCTGGACCTTATCGCTCGGACTTGCTTCTTTTCCATATTATCCGCTCTTTTGATTCATGTAGACGGATCGCGCCGTCATGGCATCTCTCTGCGTTGATGATTCGTGTCATGCCATCCCTGAAGGTGTTGGCCCTCTTGATTATGTGTGGACATTATGTATTGTCATGCCATCTTTGAGGTGTTGATTCTCTCAACTCGCTGCTGATTATTCCTGTCATGCCATCCTTGGCGGTGTCGGTCTACTCGATCACGTGTGGATATCATGCACTGTCACGCCATCCCTGACTGTGTTGGACTGGTTTATTGAGTCTGGATATCATGTACACGTATGTACTGTCATGCCATCCCTGATGGCGCTTTTCATAGTGATTATGTGCGAATATCATACACTGTCATGCCATCCTTGATGGTGTTGGTCTAGTTGATTATATGTGGATTACGTATGGATACCACTGTCATGCCATCCCTGGTGGTGTTGGCCCAGGCCTTCATGACGTAGATAAGCAGATACACACGTATCTTGTCTGGATGCAATAGACCGGTTCCGGAATTGGTATGAGCGACCCTCTCGCCCCAAATTAGTCTGTCATCAGTCTAGCCACACTTCTCTTCCTCGGTCAAGTGTATTGGTAGCTTTACTGTAACGTTCCCCAAGTGATTTCATGAACCTAGGTGAATAACGTATATTTACTTGATAATTCAGGCGCAGACTCTGCCTCTGCATTCGCATAACCGATGTTGGAAAACCGCGAGGGGAAAAACCAACACCAAGGCAGCTGTCAGGGTCGATAACCAAAGGGATGATGGGGGGCACCGGAGGGGCCCTGGATGATGAGACAGGCGGGAATATCTATAGTCCGGCGAGGTCTAGCGTGGTCGGATGGGCTATTTAAGGGATGCCTTGAAGCTGGGAATTAGGAAGAAGGGTAGATTCGAATAGTTACCCTTACATATACCCACCAGGGGACCATCAGCATCGCCGCTTTCACTCTGTGCGACCCCAGCCTCTGACAGCAGCAAAACGGTTGTCTAGATCGAATAGGTACAACAAATACCATGTAGAAGTACATTTCCAAGGATCCTGATGATCAGTCGACTAAAGGAGTTGAAACAAAGCATATTGGTCTGGGGGTGAGGTAGTCAAGCTACAGATAACGTGTGAGGTGTGGGTTCAGGATGGCGGGCTCAAATTCAGTTCCTTCAAGCTAACTCGCAGGCGATCGGCGAAAGAACACAGCTGTGCCCTATGCGACTTTTGCTTTTCAGGCTCCGATCCAATCCTCAGGACTTCCTCGTCAGAGAGTTGAGAGACCGTCCTGGGCGAAAAGAATGTCGGCAGTGGGGTTAAAATGTGACGTTCAACAACCTGCCGGCAAACATTATCAACAAAGGTCTTCCGGGAAACCTATTGACCAAGTCAGCCAAAACCCAAGTCAATGCCTGCCAAATCAAGTCACCTTGTAGTACGCTTCCATTCCCTCCAAGCCTTCTTGACAGGCACGGTTCTCCATGTTCACCACGACTCGATTCTGCAGGACACTGGAGATACGACTGATATCCTCTGGATTGTTGCTGATGTGAAACTTTCCGTGCCAATCCTCTGAAATAGCGTCTTTTAGAGCTGCCTGAACTGCTCTTTTCTGAAAATCATTTCGGGCTTTGTGGATATTGTCTGTGAAGTAATGGTTGTACGTGATAGGTTGTCTTCTTTCATCATACCAAAGACGTGACAACTCATCGTGTGCCAGCGAGCATGTTTGTTCGAGGCGATCTTGGCATAAGGAGAGAACATCTTGTTGGAGCCCCTCCTCGTCTATTATCGACACCAAGGCTTGCTGGAGCCATTTCCTCACAATCGACACGACGTTATCGATGTGTCGCTTAGCCATGGTCAGCCAAGGGCTTGACTGCTCTTGAAAAAGCTCGCTGAGGAGGCTATGGTTGTAGCTCCCTGGCAATTCCAGGCCCCGCGTTCTAACATATATCTGTACAAGTATCAGCATGAATAGTCTTGGGGGTCCGAATTAGCTAACCTGTTCCACCCATTCCATCATTTCCTGCTTGGTTACATGGAGTTGCTTTGTTTCAACTCCTTTAGTCGACTGATCATCAGAATCCACATTGGTACTTCCACCCGATATCTTTCTCTTCGATCCTTCTACTCGCATTGTCAAGGACAGACAACCCGCCTACTCGACCTAGGAGCCGGAGGATGCGGTCCTGAGGTGGGGCTCACCGGGTGTGCTCCCTAGGGACTATTGGCGCCCCAACAGACGGGCTTGGAATGTGTTGACCTAGGTAAGGGATAATAGCTAGATAGAAAAGGGAGAGCTACTGCCCACCTGGGGGGGAGGAGCTCAGGCGGAAATAACACAACAACCTGACCCCTACCCATCATCAACGACTCTACCACTCTGTGCGGACCCAGCCTGTGACACGCATGCGGTCTGAAAATTTTCCGTTCGCATGATGCACCAGCGCACGTAGCCGCGTGTCGCTCTTGAAAAACTCAACATCAACACCTAGGTAGTGTCCGTTGAGCGAATCTTGGGCTAGCTGATGAAAGCGCATGCTCGTTTCAATCAAGAAAGATCGAACGTGATGCAACGTGGGTCTCTCAAGCCCCAGTTTCTGCAAACGTCCTTCGACCTCAACAAGCTTTTGCCTGATTTCCTCTTTGACTTTGGGAATCTCTCTCTCAATGTGCTCGTATAAGAGATCCTGAACATACTCCTTGAGTCGGGAAGCTCCCACTCGTTGTGGATCAACAGGGTGCTCCTTCCAAGCAGGCATCGAGAAGAACTCCTGTTCCAGCCGACTAGCGTCGTCGGAATTGAGGCCGCCTTCAAGCTCTTGGGGAGTGGGATTCTTCAACAAAAAGAAACCGAGGCCAAGTTTGATATTGTCTCTGTTGTTCGCCAAGCGTGCAATCCGACCCTCGGTGCCCTTATTTATCAGGTCTGGCTTGGTGATGATGCCCACCGTGCGCAAGCCGTCAACGTCAAAGTCTCGCGCCTTGGTGATGATGGGTTGGTTTGCAACATCATTACCGGCTTGCACTACTGCGAGAATAATTGTTCTCGGATTCCTTATGTAGCTTTCGACGAGCTGGTGTACAATTTCAACATCTCTTTTCGTTTGCTCTTCGCTCTCCACCGATATGAGACCTGGCAGGTCGACGATGGTCAGGTGTAAGCCTATCGGTCCACTGACGTTGATTCGAAGAGCGTCTAGCGCGAAAGCATTGCTGCTTTCTGAATCACTGTATCCGCGGATCCCCATGAGCTTTGCAGCGTCCTCAATAGTTTGAGGAAGGGCGGAGAAATCGGGCATCTTCTTGCAGTACTTGTCCAGAGTCTCTCTGTCTTCACAACTGCGAGACGAGTCGGCTCGGATGCTGGCAGTGATTTCCAAAGGCTTTGTACTATGTCGTAAGATGATCTCGGTTGCAAATCTTGTACAAAGACCGTCTTGGCGGGGGAAGGGAATACCAGTTAGGCGCTCGAGCACCGAGCTTTTGCCTGCCGACTGATCTCCGCACACAACAAGCTGCGGAAGAGAGACATGATCGCCGATGCCACTGGCCCTTATCTTGTCGATTTGATTGAGTCTGAATGCCGACTTGGGCGTGCCAAGCCGCGTCGAAGGGTTCGTTGACATGACAGCCATGCCAAGCGCGGACGAAAACGTGATGCCACTTATATGTCTTTTCGTACCGGCATGACTGCGACGAGATTTTCCTGTGGCCGAACCCCCCAAGCTTAAATAGTCTAGACTTTGTGATTCAAACACTTCACGGGCTCCACGTTCGCATGTTTAACTGAAGAGCAAGTGAACCGACATATTCGAGGGGGAACCTCGGGATTGCAGATATCAAACCGTAGGTTGCATGATCAAAAAGTACACTCTGGTTAATGGAAGAATAAGGTTGAAAAAGAAATGCCGGTCGAATTATCATTAATACCAGCTCAATTAGCTTCACGCCCACATATGTTCAAAAATGGCTTCCCGCCTGATAGCCGTTAACATCCCCAACAAACCTTGAATAAACAATGACCCCGCTACTGAAATCAACTTCCAACCTTCCACTCGGGATATTAGCTTCAAACAAGGGCCGACCCAGGATCTCTAGGACATCTTCCGACGAGCTACTACATGCTTTGCTTGGCTCACTAAAACCGCGGAGAGCGACCTTTTACAGAGCCAGCAGAGTATGGGGGACGCATTATTCCACCTCAGGCTCAGGGTACCTAAGACGTGTTTGACGGTAGAGCGTCGAGATAGCGAGGTTCTAGGAGCCGATCGGTCGATATGGGGTATCGGTCGTTGGGGGGTCTGGCTTAAGGTCAGAATGTCGGTGTGGCTATTTCTGGCTTGAGCTGACATAGTCGTGTGGCGAGAGGGCCCCACCTACCTCGTCGATTGCAGCTTTCACGTGCTAAACCTAGAAAGGAGTAGTGGGGAGCTCCGACTCCACTTCAATAGCCTTCCATGAGTGGACCTGTCGATGAGCGCACAAAATGACCCCACTCTGGAGCAACGGTTGTCCCGCCAACATAAACCACCCCCTCTGTCCCAACGTCAGCCTCAGTTCCTCGAGCTTGATCAACCGTTCCTTCATCACCGTCATGCTTCCTCCACCCGACTTGCCACAATAATCGACGGAAGCTATGTGCAGCAATATCGACTGTCGAGAACGTATCAACGAATGGCTGTCGGCTTTGCCAAGCGATACACTCGACCTTACAATACCACCCGACGGCGTTGCTCTTCTGGCCATCAAAACATCAAAGAAGCGATCCCTTGAGGAAGCCCTCACCCCTCCGCCTTCCCTTCACGAGCCGTGCACCGCTCTCTCCGTTTTCCGAATGGCAGATCCAACCGAAACGACAACTCCTAAGAAACGTCGCCTCGTCGACTTGGACGCCACCCCACGCGGCCCTGCCGAGATCCTCGCACCGGCCGACTCGGTATCACAGACCGGCAGCATCGCCACCATGTCCACAAGGACATCCGCCTCCCGCAAATCCTCCCCTACCAAGCAGCTCATGTCGCTCGAGCTGGCCAGCGATCCGCTTCACTTCGCCTCCCTCGATATTTTGGAGATCGACCCGTCCGCCGCTCCCGGCCTGAGGGACGTGTACCTCGACATCGCCGCCTTCGCATCAGGGGTCAATGTCATCCCCAAGGACCACCGTGTAACATAACCCACATCTCCGTCGCAGTGCTAGAAAAATATATCCTAGCCTTGTACTGACGTATCCGGGCCAACCGAACCGCAGTCCGACCTCCCCACGTCTCTCCCCAGAGTTTCCGACCACACCTTCTTCCAAGTCGATTGCGAGCAAAGGCGACGAGGCCCCGCAGCCAGCTACCCCATGGTAGAGCGCATTGTCAAGGCGTCTCATTTCTGTGTGCAGGAACAGGTCGACGAAGCCGGCTGGGGGACTGAAGTGCATCATCGCCTTCTGGAGGCGGCTCTGCGGCGGCCAGGTGCGGCCATCAGGGACGATATGGTGAACTTCTTCCACATGTACGCGTTTCAAGCTCCGCGCTCTTTATCATGTTGGGAAGCGGGCTAACAAAAGTGCGTCTACCGTACAATTAGACCGACTGCCGCCGTTCATGGTACTAGAGCAGGCTCACGAATGGTCAATTACTGTATGGCCGTCGACTGCCCAGTCCTCTTTCCAGAGGAACCCTCCCTAGAAGATGCCATCAGAAGGATGCGAAACCTGTCGGGGCGCGACACGCTCAACCACACAAAGCTCTTCCTCCTCCGCGACAAGCCCATATCCCTCAGCATCGAGTGTAAGAAACGCGATGGAGGGCTCGACAATGCCGATTTGCAAATCAGCTCGTGGCATGCCGCGCAGTGGAGATACCTTTTGATGCTGTGCAGGCAGACAGGCGCCGATGTCTCTGGTCTTCCGTTCTTGCCCGGGCTCATAGTTTCGGGTGCTGAATGGTACTTTGTGGCGACCACTCGCGCTGGCAACAAGACAGTAAGTCAACAAGGTCGAACAATGGTTGGACTTTTGCTAATAATGGCACAGACTCTTTGGACCAGGCGGTGCATCGGCGCAACCACCAATTTCGTCGGCACGTACCAGATCATTAGAACCATCCAGTACTTTTCGTGGTGGACGCAGACGGTGTACTGGCCGTGGTTTCAGGAAAAGGTACTGGGTCTTGTGGAAGCTGATGACGAGGGTTGATTGTATATACAGGCCTCCGTGCTCTTATGACAGAAGTTTGTACTGCAGGGCCAGCTGGATGCGAAACTTGATCGCCGCGCCAAAGGTATCGACCCGGTTCGGAGCCAGGATGAGAATATGCCGTCGTCGTATTCGAGCATTCAAAGGGAGACAGAGACCAGCGCAAGCCTAACCAAACATTACGATTCATTTCATCCCATTCCTGTCCTACACGTGGATAAGAAAAACAGCAAACGAGTCATTTGTTGTTCTAACTATAGCTGCGACGTGCTGATAGTCTGCCCTCGACAATCTCCGGGACGACTTGGATTATATATAAGACCTCTCGCCACAAACCTGTCGCCTGACGTCCGAACTATTCTTCCAGCTACTTCTGCCCGAGAATTCGACATTTCTGATTGTATTAGATTCAACTTGGTCTGTTCCGTCTATTGTGCCATGGCAGATAGCCCGGAAGGCAGGGTCTACATAATAAGGGCACGGAGGCTAGCGGGTAATCGTGATAGTGGTTTTTAGTGAGAGGGTGCCTAGTCAAGGCCCATGCGAATTGATACAGTATTATTCGGCACTGCTTCTACGCGGACAGTGCGATGACGAGACTGGCCAAGTGCCCAATCGCAGTGAGAAAAATGCTTTGCTTGAGATGGGGATGGGGGAGTATGTTGTCCGCGACAGCCTGCCTTTTGCTGCCGTTATTCGGTCCGCAGTAGCAAAGGGTTCCCGTCAGTTCTTTCGCAACATGCCAACGAGCCTTGGAGACTACCACAGCCTTTGCGACTCACTCAGGGCCTCGAATGTGGATGTTCTCCAAGGGCGTCAAGTCCGTGACTTGAGGGCGTTCCGATGTGTTAGCATGTAAGAAGGCCGTTCCGGAGTGCGAGTATCTCATATAGCGATAGTCATAAGTGAAGCTATCGTGACAGCATCTATAAAAGCCGCAAGCTCAAAGGAACATTCCGGAGAGCCTCTAACTCCCTGGCATCTAAGGCATCAGCCAGCCAGCAGAAAGACCAACAGGGCAGTCAGCGGAGCAGTCAGCAGTGTAATGAAGCTGTATCTAACCACCTCATTATACCCTGTCAGTCTACTGACCTTCAGCGTGAATCACGGCAGTTTAGTCAGCCGAAGCGTATTCTCACGGATGAAGGCTCTAGAAGTGGGTTGTTCGGGAACCTGGACCTGGTACAACGACGCATCGACAGCAACGGGGGAGCAATGGATTTTATTGATGATTTTACAGCATGGGTTACTGAACGGCCCGCGCGGGACAACCGCGGGGGCATCGAGGCCATCATTGGCGATGCTCTCGACTGGGAGAGAAGGAGCGGGGCCACCTTCGAGGCGGACAAGAGGGCCTTTATTCACTTCACCCGGAAGGAATACAAGTAGGACCCGGGCCCTTCCACGATCAAACGACAAGTCGTTCATCCTAGGAAATGCACCATAGGAAATGTACCAAACTATAAATAACACATTGCTAGAGCGTCGTCGAAGGGCCTTCATGAAAGCCTGGAGGCCCCCCCCCCCCAGACCGGGTGACAAAGACGGAAGACTTGCGGAACGGGGTGATAGGGAGTGGATCATTTGAGGCCGGGGGCTTCTTCCTCACAATATTAAACAGGCCGAGACCGTACAGAAGAACCACATTGGATTGTTTTAGCCAACTGTGCCCTAACTGCTTCAAGATAGATTTGTTCGCATCGACAGTCCCCATGTTTCATTGCCTCCTGATGAACTCACCGCCGTGGGCCTGAATTACGCCTGGCTCACTAAACTTCTTCCTGCCCTCGTCTTTGGTTCTGAACCGACTTTAACTAGCATCGCACTTATGCAGGATCTGCATAAAGCGTCGAATGCACATGGTGGCCATTAGCCTTGGTCTGTTTGGTTTGAGTTAGCAACCAACAAAACAGCTTTATCTTAGGTTCCACCCACGGGCGCTACAGAAGCGGGAGTTTGCCTGCGCCCAGTTATCACAGCCTTCCTTGGCACAACGAGTGCTTCCTGCAGCCTGGTCAACGAGGTCTCCGCATTTCGCAGTTTCTTCGCTGGGTTGAATATTTTTGACGGCTGTAGATGACATTTTTGTGTATGAGCTGGAAATATTGAAGTCTATGGATAGTTGATCGTATGATGAGAGACTAGACGGCTTTTCGTTCAGTGAGTCACTTCCAAAATTGGGGATAAGAGAGACGTTATATAGACAGCTATGGTTTCTATTCCGGACTGATGCATGACGCTACTAATTACGAAACTATTACAGTCTGGATGGGATCTTCGTCTTTCTGGCTGGAACTATTGATTTGAGCATCGCCTCTCCATAATTTGATTTCAATAATGCAGAAGGCTCAAGAAATCAGGCTGCATGCATTTGAGGTTTATTGTGAATGTGATAGTCGTGACTGTAAAGTTGACCTGTCAGGAAGTTCACTTTAGCCAGTTGTTATGGCATGATAACGCCAAACTGAGCCACCCGGAAGATGCTTCTGGGCCCGGTCGATGCCGCCTTTGACACCATCAGACCCTTGTACACACGCTAGGAGTGGCCAGTCTTATCTCTGAGTCGCCTACTCTACTCACGTCAGCCATCATGTTTTGGCGGCTAATATTGGCATACATAATAGGCTCAATGCATGTTGATTGCTATTTGTTGGGGCTGGGTGGCACATCCTTCAATGGCAGAGTTGACCAAGTTTCACCCGCTGCTCACCGCCCGTACCCCCTCCCTTAGTAGTACACATTCGAAGCAAATAACAGGCCACCAGAAAATCTCTTTTCCTCCCGCTTTCGTCCTCCAGCATAAGCCTTACATTTCACCCAGTTGTCCGGCAAACCACTCCTCCCAGTCCGCATCTTATCCTGTCCCAAAGTCTGTGGCACATACATTTATATTGGTCTCATATCGAAGAATCCTAAGATGACGCAAAGGTTCTTTGGCTGCTCGATATGCGAAAGACCAAGTGCGCGCGTAGGCGCGGGTTGCGATATATGCAGCAGACACTTTTGTGGCACCCACATGTCCCGGGATTTCCACAAGTGCAATAACCGGGTAAGTCCTCTGGACAAATGATATAATCCACTGATTCACTAATTGCGGCGCTCGATTTAGGACCTAGATGATGCAACTTACGAGGGACTTATTGTCGCTGAAATAGGCCGCCTTCGTGCCCAGATTGATGAGAAGGCCATATGCAAACTCGCCTCTAGCCTCAACGAAGGCAAACCTTGTGCTGTCGAATACCCTTTGAAGGCTGTTGGACCAGATGCTCTCACAGGGCGTGCCAACTATCATGCCCGCATCCGCTTCAGCGATGGGTCTCCGCCCTGGCTTATGCGAGTGCCGCGGGTCACAGGCTTTGATGTTGGGCTCCCCGTTCCTCTCGCAGAATACCTGATCCGCAGCGAGTATGCGACTCTGAAGTTTCTGGAGACAACCAAAGTACCAGCGCCACGGGCCTTCTCATTCGGAATCCCATCTGAGTGTACCGATCAGGGTATTGGGGTCTGTTTCCTTCTAATGGAGGAGTTGCCTGGCAAGCCGTGGAATGGTCGAGAAAACACCGCTAAGATCTGGCAGGGTCTTGCCGAGATCTTTGCGGAATTAGAGAAACATCCATTTGCTAAAGCGGGTTCCCTATACGTTCAGTATCCTGACGACAAACCAACTGTCTCTGCTGCAGCTAGCGACAGATTTGTCTGTCTCTACCCCTACGGGCCATTTAGTACTGCGGCAGCATACTATATTGCCTGGGCTGAGCAATACCTTACCCTGATTGTGGATGGTCAGCTCTATACGCAGTTCCCTATCGAAGCGTATTTAGTACATCGGTTCCTCCAAGACAGTGCATCACAGTTGTCTGATGCTGAGAACGACTTCTTTCTGAAACATGTTGATGACAAGGGTGATCATCTGATGGTTGATGAAGACCTTAACATCACCGGCATCATCGACTGGCAAATGGCACGCGTTGTTCCGCGGCGGGAGGCCTTTGCGCCGTCCCTCATATCTGCTGATATGAGAGCTCTTTGTACTGGTCACGTTTCACTGAGCGCAAAAGACATTGAATTAAGCAATGCCTTGATTGAGAAGAGGGTTGTGCTACCAGAGCATATGGTAGATGAGAAGGCGAGAAGGTTCTTTTGGGGCTTGGGGCACGAGTCCAAGTGGGAATACGCGTTGCCATTAGCAAATGCCATCCTTCGGATTTTCGGAGCTGATCAAGTCTGGGATGAATGGCGGAAGGCAGCGTTGAAACGGTACGAGAGTGATGGACGCTTGAGGGCCCTTTTAGAACAGTCTGCTAGGAACAGACAGCAGTAGCCACCGAGAATCGTGTTCTGTGTTGCTACTACATCCAACTCTTTGCACACTTGACGAACTGGGACATCCTGTAGACGGCATCCAATTCTCCGACTACTGACCTTTAGTAATAAGCACTATGTTTCTATTCGTCGGAAGCCTGCCTCCTGTATGCTTTTGAACACGCTGGGAATAGCTTCATGGATCAGTTAAGCTCAAGTTAGCAGACTAACTTCAAAGCGGAAGTTGGGTTGGTCTTCTCTTTTTGGACTTTTTGTGGACAATAAATTTGCCCCACATATCCTCAGATTTTCCCTTGGTAGGCGTTCCCTAACCCCATGTATCCCCAGCTTCTTCCTCTTAACGCCGGCTCGGGTGTAGGCCTGGTTCCCGGAGACTCTGAGCCGGCTACCGAAGATATCGCTTGCGTCGAATGTCCTGAAATAACTTCAGACTCCCCTGGTTCCGTCAAGGTCATGTTTCCGTCAGGATCAACTTCCCCCAAAGCATGTATCAAAGATTCTAAGTACCCTAAATACAAATCTGTGGAATTGATAACTCGCATGGTCTTACCAGAATCTGCTATTATGTGGGAAAGAGATACCACATAAGGATGTACCAGAGAGGAAAGGCTGGGTGGTATTCTAAACTAATCATCAGTTTGCATAGATTTTGTTACATCCGCGTCTATTCTTCTAAAACAAAAGTCGCAGCGAGCGTACTTTTTTTCAATTTATCAATACATACTACATATATGTACACGCTAAACATCAATGATCTCTGAGCATAAAGTTGACACCCACTGTTAGTGTTTCTAGGGCAGCAACTGGCTGCTTCAGCTCCCGGCTGTCAGAGAACCTCTTTTCTGGCCAACCCTGTGTCTCGTCCTCCTTTGCAAAACGAAACTGAACCGGATAGCCTTTCAGCGAGCGGACCTGCAAGCGTGCATCATGTATTATCTTTTGATGGTTAGATTGAGGAAGGACAAGACATACAGGCCGCCCCGCCCTCTGGCTTATTGATCTATTTATTTATTTACAGTCTCTCAAGGGGGCGTATGGAATCTCTAAGAGGCCGTTTGAAGCGACGAAGCCTCTGATTAAGAGTTGATGCGAATCGTTGAGTACAACTACCCTTGACCCCAGGCTTTGCAGTCGTACTACTGCGGCTTTCAGTTCAGGTTTCAGCCGAGTCATACAATCAGAAATGTGTGTATAGGTATCATTATCAACAAAATCTCAAGCGGCGTCCCGGTCTAATTCTTGAATTTACACGACATTGGACTTAGCGGAGGCCTTCAAATCTCTACTGCTAAACCCTACGCTCAAGGTGAACTCTCCCGCAGGGATAAGCCATTCCTGAGTGACAACGTCCCAGTAACTGAGGTCCCGTCTCATCAGGTCGAACCCAACAGTCTTGGTCTCACCGACTGCCAGGGAAACCTTCTCAAAACCTCGCAGCTGTCTGAGAGGGGTCCCAGCAGGGGTGTTATCGGCAGGGAAGGTGACATAGAGCTGGGGAACGGCAGCACCGTCGACGTCACCGGTGTTGGTGACAGTAACATTGGCAGTGTAGACGATCTCCCACAGAGCTGGGTTTCCTCCGGGCTCCACAGGGCGTTCCTCGGGGAAGGAGGCGATAGCGTCGTTGACGGGGATAACCTTGAAGTTGTCGAGCTCGAACGTAGTGTAGCTGAGGCCAAAGCCAAACTCGTAGCGGACAGGTATGTTGTGAGCGTCGAAGTAACGGTAGTCAATCTCGAGCTTCTCGTCAAACCAGCTCTGCCAGTCGTAGATGCTAGTCGTTCTGACGCCCGTCGTAGGTGGGGCGTTGTAATCGCCCCCATTGAGAGCAATGGTGTAGGGAAGTTTAGCAGAGGGATTGACGTCTCCGTAGAGAACGTCGACAAGGGAGTTGCCCGACTCCTGACCGGGGTAGTGGGCGGCAAGGATGGCTGTAACGTTGGGGTGGCTGGCCCAAGGAAGTGTGTTGATTCCGGAAGAGTGCGTAATGACAATGGTGTTGTTGCAGCCCTTGGCGACGCTCTCAACAACCTCATTCCCATGCCAATCAGCATCGAGTTCAGAGCGATCGGCAGCCTCTTCAGCCCATGTCTTGAGAAAAACCAGACACACTTCTGGCGCTGTTGGGACCCAAAGGTCGGTAACATTGGAGTTGATAATGAGGGTATTGTTGAGCCACTGCTGGACCAAGGCGCTATCCTGGGCTGCACGAGCCTTGATGGCCTCGAGAGGGGTCACAAGATAAGTCAAGCGACCAGTACCAGAGCCTCCACCTGCGACAAGGGTTCCAAACTCGAAATCCTCCTGGTTGTAGAAGCCCTGAGTATCTTCACCAGCGCCATTACCGAAGATTGCAATGGATCTGGGAGCCTTGAGGGGGAGGGCCTTGTTATTGTTCTTGAGCAAGACCGTCGCAGCAGCGCCGTGCTTGCGAATAAGGCTTCCGTGGTCCGCCCGGACATCGCGGCTACGCTCCCCTGTCAAGTTGAACTCCCTAATCCACGTGACTTTGGGAGAGAAGGTGTTGAGGTCGACAGTGGAGGCATCGACAGAAGGAAAGCTCTTGTCCTGGCCGAGCCAATAGTAGGGAGTCATGATACGAACAATCATGTCGTCAACCCGAGCAATGTCGACCGTTCCGTTGCTGACTGAAAGTGTGATATTGGGGCCAAAGAAGGAGCCAGATTTCCAATCCATGCCATAGGCGCCGAGGCCGCCTGTTTCAAGCTGTCAGATCCATTGGCTAAGTGAAAGTGAGGGTTAAATAGTGATTACCAGGCATATCCATATCCGTCCCAGCCTCCAAAGCGGCCACACCCGTGTGAAGCGCTCCCCAGTCTGTCATCACAAATCCTTGGAACCCTAGCTCGTGTTTTAGAAGACCGTTGTTGGCCTTAGAATTTTGACACCCATAACTTCCGTTGAGTCTTGGTGGGAGTATTAGTTAAAATAGCCGCAATGCACGTGGAAAGATCGGACTTACCGTTGATAAGAGCACATAACGGAGGCTACCCTGGCATGAATGGCATTAGCGAAAGGCCACATGTATAATTCATGGATCGTCCTATCGTCAATATTGGAAGAAATGGCCTCCATATCGATAGAGGTGGCAGTGCCGCTGGGATCGAAAGAGGGGTTGCGCATTGTCTCCTGCTCGTTTCCAATCCAGTGTTTGGCTGTTGCCTGAACACCGGCATCCTGGTGCCCTGTGGTGGTTTGCTCCATAGCAACACCAGTTAAATAGGGGTCAGGAGAAAAGCCCTCCCAATTACGACCGGAGTAGGCGGAGCGGCCGAGGGGACCAGCAACAGGAGAGAGGGCGATGTTAGCTCCCTTGGCCCTGAACTCCTCGCCCATGGCAAACCCTCTCTCATAGAGGATGGCCCTGTCCTAAGTGGCCGCAGCCGAGACACCAGCGCTAAACACACTGGCGTAGTCGGCGACGCGGATTGAGAGTGGACCATCCTGGAGACACAAGCCCGGAAAATCGAGGCGAGGAATGGCGACGATGTTTCCGATACAGGGGCCGGGTTGGCCAGTGACCATGTCAGCTTTCTCTGCCAAGGTAAGCAGGGCAACGAAATCCTTGGCCTTGGCTAAAGCCTCTTCCCAGCCGCCAATGCCGGTGGCATTGGCTTTATGTTGCATCAGTTATCCGCAACCTTCACACTTGACAGGCGTAGGCTCAAGATACTCACGAGAAGGATATACTGCTGGAGAGTGGCCATATGGACCGAGGATGGTTGTGTTAAGGGGCTGTGTAAAGCTGAAGGAGTTCCTGGAACGGTCACTAGGGTTGTATGCCTGAGTGTTGGTCACCGGTGCCAGCAGAAGGGCCGTGAAGAGGACGTGTAAAGGGGCAGACATTGTGATAACTTGGATTTACGGAACGCTTCAGACCATGAAGCAAGTTGAGGGAAGTAAATGAACTATTGCTGTCTTAGTCCCCGTACAGTAGAAGAGTTTGTAGAAGTCGGCGCTTCACAGAGCAGACATATGGTGCTAGATATGTATTAGGAGTTAAAGGTCTTTCGACTTGAAGTGAGCTAATCAGACGCTGACTTCCCGGACGTAGACTACACCATTGGTTTTCATAATTTCTTAGCGACTTGGTATACTTATGAGCATATGTCGCTCCCTTTCCTGTATATACTTTCAGTGTTTCGAAAGCCACAAGTAGCCGTAACATGCTCCCCAAAACGCTAAACCTAGTGGTAGCTGCCTAATCTGGTTACGCTATGGGGCCTAACAGTGCGAGTGAGTACCAAAGTAATCTAACTGTACTTGCTGACATTCATTTTTGGCTTGAGTAACCAGCTCAAACCCATCGAATCCGTGACATGGGTGTATACAGTTGTTGAGTCTAAGTATCCGAACTTTGTGGAACATCTCGAAAGATTCAGTATGTTTTACCGAGACTGCTAAGGTGCTTCTTCAAGATGTATATGACGCACTACAGTCACATGTATGTTACATAATATGCTATCACCAGCTTGCCATATGCAGTAAGCAGGATCCTGGTGCCGGCTCCGGCATTGACGTCCTTGAGGAAGCCTTACTTGGCGAGGCCGCTTACCTGCGTGTAGTAAGACGAAACTACTCATCCTGCCGATCAACGTTAGGCGATGACGTGAAGCCATCACGCATTAGGTGGTCACAATCGTGCGGGCGCCCTCAATATGAGTACATAGTCGTGAACAGCACTAATAATAACGCTTAGAGCAATACCTGAAGTGTACTGACCTGGTGTCGGGCGAAAGCGGCACGCTCAAGACGTGCATGAATTGAGCAGCCTGTCGCACTTGCCGTCACGGATCGAGTGAAAGGCGGTTTGGCGGATGAGTTCCGTCTTACGTCTGAACCAGGCAGTACATGCTCGAGTTAGAACGCAGCTGCTGTTAGCCAATGAAAGGGTTTGATCCGCAGGGCTCAGAGGACTAGAGCCTCTGGTGACAGACCCCTTTACACGAGATAAACAGAGTCGGTGGAGAGATCAAGGAGTGGTACTAACAACGGCTTCATCTCTGATGCTGATACCGGAGCTGAACCGGCTTGCGGAGATGAATAACCCCTTGAGTCGGTTCTTTCAGGGGCTCGGCCTTGTTGGAGCCAGCCTCACTTCAGACAAACCTGCCTTATGTGGAAGCTTGTCCGGTTCTTGGACCGTGCCATGGCTAATAGTACTGCCTCCTTTTGGCCGCTAGCTCCATCGACGTCCAGCTTCTGCCAATGATATTGCTTCGATCTCAACCGGTTCTTTCAGGAGATTAGCCCTTTCCACGCGGCCGCGGTGGTTCCGCGGTGGACAGATCTCTCTCTCTTCTTCACGTGTGACTATGCTGATGTCTACATATAAGTTTACAGCCGGCTTCAGTCCTACACCCGAATCTTAGAACTAAACAACACGACAACCTACTACAATGGCTAGTTCAGAGGCTAAATCATCAAACACTGTCTGGAACACGGCGCAACCCTCATCTTCGTCTCCCGTTGTTCCCTTCCGCCTCATGGATTTGCCTGCCGAGCTATATCAATCTATCATTTCTGAATCAAGCCTGTCTCCCCTCGACCGCAAGAGTCTCCGCCAAACATGTCGCGCTTTTTTTTGACATACAGACATCATTCCTGTTCCGCCGAGTCGTTATTTCGCAACTACAGCGGGACCTTCAGAACTTTGCCTATATTTGTAGCACTACCCACCTTGCCTTGGCTGTTAGAGAGATTGTCTGGCACTCGATGCCCAGATTTTCGACTTATAGCAACATGGGTTTAGATTCAGAAAAACTCGATTTATGCAAGCAGCTCGCCAGCGTCACTTGGATGGATGACGATGTCCTTCACATCACCGATACAACGACCGAAAACCCATGGGCTCTTATTGATCCGGTGAATTTCATTCTCAAATGCTTTCATTTGACAAGCAACCTTACTACATTTGTCTCTAAGCGTGTATGCGTCCGTCGTTTACTAGTCTTTGGGGCTGGTCTCGAAGACCCATCCTCCGAAGCTGAGATCTTGTGCTCAAACCTCATCAAGCACATGCATTATAGCGTTGACGATGGGTACCAAGTCTTTTTCTCAGCGTTGATGCAACCGGAGCTAGATATATCGAGCTTGATCTGCGGAACACTTGTTAGACAATCGGTCGAACTTCTACATCCCTCTGGATTCGCAACCTTGACAACAATCAAACTTTGGATTGCGAGCGCTTCAGACAACCTCACCGACTGCCTTACAACTGCAGTTGGACTTCGCGATCTTTCTCTCCATTTTAAACGACGCTGCAAGTACGGAACATCTTCAAAACGCATCACTTTTGACAGGCTCTTCCGACCCGGTTTCCGCTGGGACACCCTTTGCTCGCTTCAAATCATCAACCTGCCTGTCTCGGACAAAACTCTTCTCGAATTTGTCAAGCTTCACCCAACGCTGCGCGAACTACATGTTCGCGGCCACGACTTGAAGGCTACCACCCACGAAGACTTAAATATCACAGTACCACACCTGCGATTCACTGCAGGTATCGACAACGACCGAGACAGAGAATGGGTGGATATAGACTCAATCGAATCAGACAGCAGCAACTATACTACAGACGATGATGAGGATCTCGCGAGCATGGATCAGAGGGCCCGAACCTGGGTGCAGACAGATCCGAATGATGTTCTGTAACGAAGTCAGCGGTAGACTGGCCATCACTTCCTTCATCTACTTCACCTATCCATAGTAATTCTGACCTGGCACTTGCCCTCTGTTAAGACGTCCCGGGCATCGCAGACGCCGAATAACAACCGTAAAGATGTAGTCACACCCACCGCTGAACTTTTTCATTAATCCTCGGTACCGGATCTGGAAAACGGACGGTGTGTACCGAACAGCCCTAAAGACTTCTCGCCAGCTCTTGGGCGAGATGAGTAGCTATAAGCCCGCCACCATCTGTAAAGACGTAATTCGCCGTTTCAACGTCGGCTATGTCCTCACACCGTTTCGGGTCTCGTTGGGTCCGGTGCTAGTGGTAATCTAGTACTGTCAGCGGCTTTTATGGCAAGAGATGACAGCTTGAGCCCGCCTGTTCATGGACTGATGCTACCCTACTAGATGTTGGATGCTAATGCTAAGTGGGAAGGCCACAAGGTGGTGCCTTGGAAGAGGGAGGCAGAAGTGGCAAAAGACAACAGCAGCCTTGCGGGACGGTTGGAATGCATATCTTGGAAATTCGGAGGGATAACATGTTAATGGGCCTCAACGACACAGCCTCAAACAAAGTGTAACAAAGGCGAATTACGAAGACATATTACAAGCAAATTCGACAACACATTGTCAAACTTCCCAAGTCAAGAGAACCACTCACGAAAGCAGAGTATGACAATATACTGGCAATCATCAGCCGTTCTTCTCTCGGCTCCTTCCACCGAGAATCGTGCTCTGCGTTACTACGACGTCCAGCTCCTTCACTCTCGACGTGTCACTCACAGCACTGTCACGCCATCCTAATCATTCTTATATGTAGGTCATGCCATTACGGAGTGACTATCATCACTCCTTCTCCGCAGCGGGTTTCTCGGCGGGCTGAAACTTTGCAACACAAGATCAGTACCCCAAAGGATCCCCTGGCCCGCAGCTTTCCCCCCCACGAACTAGTTCATTGTCTATTACGCTGTCCTTCCGGCAGGTGTTCTACAATCACCTAGAGACTCCCCCAAGGAGAAAACTATGCCTCAAGAACCTCGTATACAGAAGCTCATGTCAGAAGGCTTGTCACGTGCCATTCACTACGTGTTTCACTCATTACTCGTATATATACAGCAGCTCTATTTCCTATCTATATTTTCCTAGAAATAAGCACCTCATAACCCTATTCTCCTACTGCTGTGTGCTCTAACTTTAACTCCCGCTGGATCTATAAACACCCAACTCACTGCTTCTTTGTTATACATATATTTACTGCACTGTAGCTCAAATCTGTCCCCTTTACCGTGGATTTCCTCCGTCCTCTCAGTCTTCCGACTTGTTTTGTCGTATATCCAGTGGTCTTCGTCGATCCCGTAGGCCATATATGTCATCCACATATTAGAGGCCTTCTTTATGCATAGTTTAGCTAGCAGGTTCTCGACTAGTGTGTAGTCTTGATCATGCTCTGCCTGCCAGATATTGACGATAATGCTGATCACTTTCTTATCTCTAGTAATGTGTTGAATGGTTGCTTCGCACCTATCGGGATTCCATATGTGAGGTCGAAGGTATGCTGGGAGCATCCTATTATAGCTGTGGTCCCCCTCCCAATCAAGAATGACGAGCATGACGTCAACATCTTTGTCGATAGAGCCGTCGGCGATGGCTCGTAGATCTTTTGAAACTAAAATAGCGTTTGCAGCATCCAACTTGAGGGAGTCGAGTAGGAAGTTCTTGCCCTTCAGGATCGTGTTCCAAGCCTGGTGGGAATTCTTCTTCTTAGGCATGTTTTCAACTTGGCTTTCGTTTGGAGATAGTATCAAGGGATATCGAGCGTTAGGAAGGCTGTGACCTAAGAGCCTTTTTATGGTTGACAAGAACGTCGGTTGTAGGCTAAGTTGCGGGGCTTGTTGGTCACAAAAGCGATTAGTCTGTGGTTTTGTCGGTAGTCATCAATGAGTTTGTGTGTTGCCCTGCACTACTGTACATCATCACCGTTGTCAAGGTGCTTAAGAGTTTGGGAACACAGCCGTGGCCTACGACAGTCACTCGCTAGGTAGGGATATCAGCTTGGCAATGCATGGCCCCACGGGAGGAGAGGCTTACATTACTTAAAAATCAGCTCTGCTTAGAATGGCTTATCAAACATATCGATTATTCGTGTAAGCGATTTAAACGAAGATTTGACAATTTATGGATAACTAAGCAGTGGCGAGTATACAGTACTATATTTGCATACATACAGTATGTATCTTGGGTTCACGCTCAATCTTTTTACATAACATTCACGCGTTATAATAAAGTACTGTACACTGTAGTAGCGTTGGTTTGCCATAAAGTATGTCACAACTGATATAATAAGGCGTTAATTTGCTACCCGCAATCTAACGGCGTCGTTCTTGCGGCACAGTACTAGTTACTAAAGCCTATTCCTGAGTGACAAAAAGCTGGTCTTGCTCGCTGTTTTTATAATATACAAAAGACATAACTCTATCCCAAGCAAATCCCTCTGGCAAGTGCATGATCATTACAACTCTCCCTCTCGACTCTACGTCGGTCCAAAAAGCGGACTTTTCCAAAATGATATCTTGCTTTGGATCGTCGTGGAACATGAAGGCCATTTCCTCATATGTGTCTGAACTTTCGTTTCCTTTGTCGCTTTTATCAAATAGTACTCGAGGGTGGATGTTTACTGGAACCCCCCTGGTGAAATACATGAACATGGCCTGGGTGTTAACGAGCAATTTCTTCTCCGGTATCGTAATCGTAAGCGTTTTGTCGTCGAAGCGTGCGTTTTGCGATAGCGAATTGATAAAAGCCTCTTTCAGTTCTTTGTCAAGTCTCAAGTCCCAGTTTATGCCCCAATTGTTTTCTTTGGTAGGCTGGGTTTTGTGACCAAAAAACATAACAATATTACCCTGTCTCTTTTCCCAACCGTGATAGGCATCGACACCTCCTATGATTAGAACAAGATCTTTCTCGGTTACTTTTTCGAAGAACTCATTCGTCCTAAAAATGGAAGACCAAAGCTCCTGCCAGCCGTTCTCAGGGTTACTAAGCCACGCCATCTTTCACTGTAGATTTTGATAGAGGACAATCTTGACTGATGCGTTTAAGCTCTAGTCGTTGATAGTTAATCGTAACTTATATACTAATGTGCTGTATGTTCTTTGGTGGATAGACGATCATCAGATGATTGGAGAATAATCATCTATGGCGGCTCTCTCAATAGGCAGATACGAACAAGTCGCGTGTGAATAAAAGTAAGCTGAACGGCATCGATACAACAACCTCCACCCACGAGCATCATCACTTCAATAGTACGACGTTGCATCAGGGTATTGTTCATTCAACCCGTGACTAATAACCAACAGCCATTAATCACGCCTGGCCTGGGTATCGAAGTGTCGTCATGAGCAGCAATCCGCCAGACGGCTATACAGTAACTGTATTGTCTATAGAGGAGTACTGTCAACTTCTATAAGGCCGAATACATGCAGAAGATTTGCGAGGGTGTCTCTGAACACTTGGTCCAGCCAAAACTGTAAAGCGACACAGGGGTTATTTGTCACATTTGATAAGCTCATGAAAGAACAAAAACGAGTTTCAGTAACTGGTGACATGATCATCAGCTGGAGTGGTCTCTCCTCTGAGAGGAAATCGCGTCAACAAGTGGTTCCCAAGTGCCTATTTGTATCCATGGTTCAACCAGTGCATCCTGATGAACTGAATTCTAGTGCCCTGGTTTTCTTTCTCCGTCTACCACTACGTGGATTACAAGGCAAGTAGTACTCACACACTCTTGACGTGACCACCGGATCCTACTAACAACGCTGGCGCTCAAACCCAAGTTCAATTTCTTTGGCTGTCGCGCAAGTGCTTGCGTTTGACTACGCCTCGCTATCGGAGGTATCTGGGTCGGAGGATTCGCAATCTGGCAAGGTTATACCACGCGGCAATGAAGACTTTGCGCTACTACACGTCGAAATCGCCTCATTCGTCGTTAATACGATCTTGCGCTTTGGCTCGCTCTAAAGTTCATTATCAGCATAATTCCCGCCCACTCGTCACTACTTACTGTGATATTGTTACCCTCCTGGATTCGCCACACTAGTACGTCGCCCGTTCGCAGAATTCCGTTGCTCTCTGCGCAGCCTGCGGACTTGGAGCGCCCATTCCAGTGGAGCTAGACAACGTCTTTGGGAGTTTGTATGTCTTTGAAGCAGTCGGTTGCCTCGTACAAGATATCAAGCATCTACTTAGGCAAGCAGAGTTATTTCACAACCACTCATGGGGAAGGGCGGTTATCGATAGTGACGGGGCATGGTGGCAATGTTATATAAGGCCAGGTCTCATCCGCAGAAGCTAAAACCAAACTCAAATCACTTCCTCTTGTATAGCCAGCATTCTGTTCACGTACGCCACCAAAGACCTTTTCAACGATATCAAACCGAGGCCACGGACTGGCTGCACCGACATGGACGTTCGCTTTACCTTAGACGAAGCTAAAGGCTCGAGGACTTTTATCGACCTTACAATCACAAAAGATGCCGATGCGCCGACGGTTACAAAACCGAGAATTGTCATTGATCTCACTTCGGAGCCTAACGATGGTACCGATGCGCCGACTGCAGAGCTCTGCCGTATTTGCGTGGCAGTCTTCCGTCCACGTAGCCATATATATATGTACAGAGACTGCAATTGTGTAAGTTGCTGATTGTCTCTACTATGGAATATGTATGATTTGTACTAACACAACAAGGCCATTTGTGACTCGTGTCACGCTTACCTTCAGGAAGCCCCTCCGGAAACCTCCCAGCAGGTCCATCAGCAATTCCAGTGCCCTCTTCACCATGCAGAATCACAAGAGGTGATAAAAGGGTTTATTGATAAATGTTCGATCTGCCTCGAGGCGCCAGTCCGCCCATTTGTGGAAGACTGCGGTCACATGATGTGTTCAGGCTGTAAGTGGGGAGTAGAGAAATGTCCTAAGTGCAGAGGGCCAGTGCGTTCGTTGGAGCAGCGGACCGCGGTATCAGAAGAGAAACCTAGGGAACGGGTACGTTTTATCTTTAGATCGGGTTAAAATTCCATTTTTGTCTTCGAAGTGAAGTAGAATTCTTCGAACCTCGTCATCAACCCAGTCCTTAAACATGCTGGCCAACCCCTCAATCACACATGGTATCTCCTTTTCCATCATCTGTTGCTATAAAAATGGCATCTGACTAACTGCTATATCTCCCTAAAAGCTATCATCGCCGTGTTCAGGTGTACAACTTCTGCAAGTCTGCAGTCAGATCTGTAGTGTCACGTCCGATCATGTTGGAACTGGAAGTACAAGGTAAAACTGTGGCTTGACGCTTCTCTGCCGACGGCAGGCTGAGAAATGCTTGTAAAACCCCAATCCCCCATCGCCCTGCAGCAGTGCCACCGCTGATAACAAGCTTACCTCGTGTCCGTTGGCGTCTGTATATTTAGAAGCAGGATCGGCAGAAGCGGCCGTGGGGTCGTCATATCTGCCATCCGCTTTCAGACACTTATATGGACTATTCGTACTGATTACGCTGATTATGCGTAGGTAAGGAGTTTTTAGCGCAGCAGACTGATGACTTGAACCCAAGGTAGTGATTGCCCCTGGTAGTGATTATGATGTTCTGCTGCTTACGTCTCGCTGCTTACTTACCTATGTTTTGATTACTCTCTGTTGACGTTGATGGGCGGAGCAAGCCGACATTTACCCGAGCTGTCCCATATTTACACGGACGACGTGGGACAGCCCGGCGAAATCTCGGTAGCATCACGTGCACCTGTTGGCCTTGGGAGGCGGTCAAGAGGCAGAAACGCCACACCTCAAGTGGCGCAAGCTGCTCGGAAGTAAGGTAGAGGCTTTCCGGCTTGGTAGCTCCACACGCTGCCGAGGATTGAGGAACAGGTAGGTGGGCAAGTGGGTAGTTAATCCCATTCAAATTGGGAACCACGCACGAGCCAGCCAGTCGTTCCTTCCCACGTCAACGCAGGCGCAAGGGAATACTACGAGTTTGTATCAACGTCACTAAATCACCAACTTTTTCGACATATACCTTGACCTGGCCGCTATCGAGTAAGTTCCCTCCTACACCTCACAACAAGGATTATCTGCCGTTAGTCTGTTTGTCGACTTCGTTTACTTGCTATTTCTTTCATCAATCCAGCGACTGACCACTCTGATCGGAATAGCCCGAAATCTCTCCTCCGCCATCTTCACCCGCCGACCGGCTGCTGTTCATCCACCCCTCCAAAACCAACTCGAACCCTCAAGACCAACTATCCGCTTCAACGTCCCTTCCACACTCATTCGTCGAATTCCCAACCTAGGAAGGCACGTCCATTGCGGAAAGCCGACCATGGCACAGTTGCCTCTCGAATTGTAGTGCGATATTCTTGAGCAACTCGAGCCATCGCTGCGAAGCGGCGCGCTCAACAACCTCATACGATGCTCCCAGAAGCTTCGCGACCAGCTAGATAGCACCCTCTACCGACGAGATGCTCCTACCGGCCTGTCCGTTCTCTGGGCGACGGCGCGAGGGGATGCCGCTGCTCTCCGCAAAGCCCTCCATCACGGCGTCTCTGTAGACGCACAATGGCCACGCAAGTGGAGGAGCCCCTGGAAGGAGACCTGCCCGGTAAAGTGGCTCGCGTTCGCGCAGAAGGTCAAGGGTTACACGGCGCTTCAAGTCGCTGCCGTGCTGGGCCACACCCATCTGATCGAGATACTCGTCAGTGCCGGCGCCGACATTGACGCCGTAACAGTGTGCTGCTGGCGCTGTGAAGCGGAGGCGGAAACTGATGCCTTTTACGACGCCACGCCTCGAGTGGCAAGAAAAACACCGCTTCACCTGGCTCTGTGTCATCGCAACTGGCGCACCGCTGAAGTCATCGTACGCCACGGGTCTTCTCCGACGGTGGACGGTCCAGACGGCCCAGAGGACGTACTCAACTGGGTGGACTTCACCGGGCCTAACGTTCGCCAACTGTCGGCCCTTCACGATCTAAGTCGCCGCTGGACGCCCGGACCCGCAGCCTGCGACTTTGCCGGCTGGTTGGTGGCTAAGGGCGGCCTCGACGTCGACGCGCTGACGAACCAAGGCACGACACCTCTGGCGACAGCGTGCGCAGCCGGCCAGTTCAAGTTGGCCCAACGGCTGCTGTCTCTGGGCGCGGACTGGAACCTCGGCGTGCCGACGCGGCCGACAGAGACCCTGATTCACGTCGTGCTGAGAGCCTGCAAGGACATGGGTACGCGACGGCTGGCAGTCAACACGGGGGACGATGAGTATTCGCTTTACCTCCTGGGACGGGACGAAGCGTTCGACATGGTTCCAGAGCTCGTCCGGCGGCTGATAGACATGGGCGTGGCCGTCGACGCGACAGACTCCGACCAACAGACGGCGCTTCATGTCGCCGCAGGCATCGGCGAGCTTGGTCTCGTCGAGCTTTTGCTGGGAAGCGGAGCGAGCCCGGAGAGTCGAGACGTCTTCGGCGCGATCCCTTTGGATCTGGCCAAGAGGCAGAGCCCGCTGCTGACGCCAGTGCGCTGGTGTAGACGCCCCGGTTTCGGGCCTTCGCCGTCCCCGATCACCGGTAACGACATCGGATTCGTGGCAGCCCAGTATCGATCTCTTCTTATAGCGACCAAGGCAGCACGCAGACTTGACTCAGACCGGGATCATCCCACGGACCAGGCCGGCAGGGCGATTTTTCAGCTCAGCGAGATACGCACAGCGGATACTACAAGCAGCCTGCGTCAACAATGCTGGGTGGTCGTCAACGGCCAGGATCCGATTCTCGAGCATCTTCCTCACATCATGTCGACCTACCGTAGCGGAAACCCGTCTCTCAGACTCGCCTTCAACGGCATATCAGCTGTGTTCTGGGCTGCTGGAGGAAGACCCCGAGTCGTCATGAAGCTCAAGACGTACGACTACCATGTGAAGGCTTTGCGGAAGCACATTATAAGAGTGGAATTTCACGACAAACACAACAAAACCTGCTTCTTGCAGTTCATCCTCCCTTTTGTTCTGACTATAGAGGAAAAGCCGAGGTGAGCCGCATGGCCTTTTGACAAGGTATACAGACTGACCGGCTTTTCCTAGATCGTTCATTCGCCGGGCGTGGAGGAAGGGAATCATGTAGGACACGAAGTCGGGAAACATTGGCTGGAGGATTGTTTTGGCTCATCTGCTCTAATATCGTCTTGCGCTTTGTCTCAATGACAGGGTCTGCGAGACCCTATGATAGT
>JASUDE010000533.1:0-32071 GCA_034509685.1 Colletotrichum cereale | reverse complement strand
TATCCCTGTAAAGTCCTTTCTTCCTTCTTCAGCTTAGAATAGTCAATCGACGGCACCTCTACGTTGAACAAGCCTAGGGGCCAGCCCCTTACAAAGAAAAATCTAATACTTTATCTAACTTTATTATAGACCCTTCCAAAAGTAAAGCTAAATCTAAAGATATTAAAATACCTAGACCTAAGACTAAAGAAGAGTTTATTAGTAATCTTTTTCTTATATAAAGTAAAAAAGAAAACGAAAATATATAAAAAGACGAAATTAATAACTACTATAAGTTAGGTTTACAAGGAGATAAAGTAAGTACTTAATAGATATTTCTATATATATATATTACTTATATTAATCTTTATTATTAGGTTACCCCTTTAGATTAGTGGGAAGAAAACGAAGTTAAATTCCCTATTCTTAGTATATTAGCTAGAAAATATCTAGCTATTCCACCTACCTCAGCAGCAGTAGAAGCTAGTTTTAACTAATCTAGTAATATTATTACTAAAAGAAGAACCCGCCTTAAACATAATAATAGAAGACAGTTAGTATTACTAAAAAACTAGAATTCTATTATTAATACTTCTAAAAGTACTACTAATTATAATATAGAGAATATATATACCCCTAAATTATATAGTAATATTTTTAATTATTCTGAAGTATTGGATGATGAATTGGATTTTACTATAGAGGAAGATTATAATAGTAATATAGAAGAAAAAGAAGAAGAAGAAGAAGAAGAAGAAGAAAAAGAAGAAGAAGAAAATATAAATAATAAGTATAAAGAGGATATAATGTCTATTAGTTCTAATAATACTAGCTTTACTAGTTAGTATTTTACTATTATTTATTAGGTTATTTTCTGTATTATTTTCTATATTATTTCCTATATTATCTCTTATATTATCTCTTATATTACTCCTTATATTATTTCTTATATTATTTCCTAAAGTACTTCCTATAGTTACTCCTTATTTAATATTACTATATTATTTTTATAGTACTTACTCTAAAGTAAATATACTAAATAAAGATATAAGTAACTAAAATATACTTAATTATATAATATTTTAATACTTTATCCTCTATAGACTATAGGTACTATTCTTTAGGTTTACTCTATTAATTTAATACTTATTAAAGTAAATACACTAGATATTTATAACTAAAGATATATTATACTATAATATATTTTTAATATATTATTTATAATTAGTCTATATATAGTGTAATATAATATAAAAAATACAAATATAAATACATATATTTATATTTATGTTTTATTTATATATAGGAAAATACAAATATAAATATATATATTTATATTTTTATATTTTGTATTTTTTTAATACTCTGCTTACTATAGATTTTAGTATACTATAGAATTAGTAGTAGCTAGTAATAAACCGCTAAGTATATACTTCTACTCCTATTATAGTTATCTCCTTTAGTATTATAGACTTCTTTAGCCTATCTACTATTACCTATATATATTTAGCTTTTATTCTTTCTATTAGGAGAAGGTTAGTTATAAAGTCTATTAATAGTTTACTTCTTAGCTAGAGAGGTACTAAGAGGGGCTTAAGGAGCCCCCTTTTTACTTACTACTATATATATATTCTTTTATAAATATTATAATTTCTATAGAATCTTTTTACGTTATAAGACTATTTTAGCTAAAAGAACTTTTTAAATATAATATTTAAAGTACTATTCCTCTTTAGGTAACCTATTAGTTTAGAGTTATAGTAGCTTTAGATAATTTAGGTCTAAAGTTTGTTTAATAGGTTATTAGCTTCTTCTCCTCTAGGTACCTATAGTTAGTTTTAAAAGGTTAGGCGCTTATAGTTATTAAGGGTGTACTTAGTAATCTATACCTTAAGGTAAAGGTCTAGTAGGAAGCTTTTAAGCTAGTTTTATACTACTATATATACTTACTAATATATAGTATCTTTTACTATAGTTATTTTCTATAGGTATTATAACTTATTATTTCTACTAAATATTATAGTTTAAAGTAAGTAGTTATTTTCTAGCTTAATATACTATACCTAAAGGCCTTTAGCTAAGGCCTCCTATAGAAACGTATAGTCTAAAATAACTTAAATTACTTAACCTTTTTCTCTCTTATTATCCTACCTAAAAGGTATATCTTTGTTACGGGCTACGCTACAATAAGTGTAGCCGGGCTGGTGCCTACTATAACCTACTATTGCTTATAACTAGCTAGGAGGGGCGCATACACACAACACGCATAAGATAAAGGCCTACGCAAACCATGCGTTATTTATACTTCCTACTTTCTCTCCCTAGCTTAAATAAATCGTATTAAGTTACTATACGCCTATTATAAGGTAATACTAGCCTATTATATATCTAAGTATTTAAAATAAAAATAAATACCTTACTAATTATACTATATAATAAGTATATAATAAGATACTAAAATAGTAATAAGCCGTAAGACCTCTCTATTAGCTAAAGTAAAAGCTAAAGTTATAGCCTTAAAGTAAGTAATAGCAAAGATAATATAGGAAATAAGAGAGCTTAAAGTAAAAAGTACTAACCCCTAAGGTATAAGCCTTATAATTAAATTATATAATAAGGAGTCCCTAGAAGTAGTAAATACTATACCTATAGTAGCTACTATAGTTATTACGCCTATACTAGCTAAAAACTACCCCTAGGTTATTTAGAAACTAATACTAAACCCCCTAAAGTTCTCTAGCTAGTACTAAGACTTCCCTATATAGTTACACTAAATATATAATAAGCTATATATTAATAAAGCGTTTTTTATAATAAAGTAAAAAGCTTAATACTTTATTAACTCTTATTTAGATATAGCGCCTTAAAGAATAGTATTAACCTACTATAAAATAGAGGGAGCTTAAGTAGATTATAACTCTAAAAAGTTTCTAAAGTACCTAAAGTATATATATAGTAACCTAAATATAAAGACTTATGCGTCTACCTCTTTAATAAGTATTAAGATAAAGGAGTATAAATCTTTTACTACCTTCCTCCTAAAGTTTAAATAGGTGTTAGCTAAAGCTAAAGGCTACCTATAGCTAAGTAAAGCGTAAATTATACTCCTCTTAAACGCCTTTCCCCTCTATATTTAAAGCGTATTAGTAAGCGTTTTACTTTCTCTTACTTTTTATATATATATATAATAAGTAAGTAAAGTAGCCTAAAAGGTTAAGAACTTAGCTAGTAGTATATAGCCTACTTATAAATACCTACTACCTCTAGCGTTAAAGGATACTAATAGAGATATATAAATAATAGAAAGAATAATAGTATATATAGCTAGTAAAGCTAAAGAAAAAGAACACCTTAAGGTATAAAAAGTATATACTAAAATATACTAGTATTACGCCTACTAGAAGATTAAATACCTAGCTTATAATTACCTTAATAGTAAGAAAAAAAAGAGTAGGCCTACCTATATAGCTAAAGTAACTACTAAGATTAAGGAGCTTAAGGAAAGTAATAATACTTATAGTATTACTAAAAGTAGAGAAGAGTTAGAAAAAGAATAGCTTTAAAGTAAAATTAGGCTTTAAAGCTAATAAGTAAAAAGTATATAGGATAAAAGGAGTTTTAGTATAGAAAGAGAATAATTAGACTAGCTATACTATTAGATACCTATATTAATAAAGGATCCCTTACCTAAGCCCTTATTAATACTAGTTATAATACTTATGTAATAGTAAACTATAACTTTATATACGCTTAGTGCTTCCTATATATCTCTTAATAAAAAATCCTTTTAAAAGGGTTTACTAATAAATTAGCTAGTATAATAGTAAAAAAAGTAGTTATATTTAACTTTAAACTTTATAAATACTACTAGTATATATATACGTATATTATATATAGCCCTAACGTTAATATATTCCTAGGAAAACCTTAGATAAAATATAACTATACTATTTATAACACTATAAAGCGTATTATTTACTATAGGTAAGTAGACCTTACGCTACACCTAGTTAGTTAATAAGAGTCTGTAATAGTATGTAAAATTAAAGCCGCTTAAGTAATTAAAGCGCTTACCTTTATAGCTATTTATTATAAGGCTACATATAAGGATTATACTACCTAATATAACCTATCTATAAAAGGGATAAGTAAGGACTTATAGGCTTTCTTTTAAATTATAGTAGTTAGCCTTACTAATATAGAGAAAGCTTTATAGCTAAAGTTAGATAAAAGGGTAAGATAAGCTACTAAGGTTATAGTATTACTATAATAGGTATATAAAGAATATAGTAACTTATTTAACCCTAACACCTTAATAAAAGTGCTACTATACTAACCTAGCTATAACTACTATATAGAATTAGAACTAGAAGTAACCTTACTATAAGGCCCCCTTTATAGTATATTAAGGGAGGAATTACTAGTCCTAAAGAAGACTTTAGAAGACCTCCTTAATAAGGGCTTTATCTAAGTAAGTAGCTTTATAGTAGAGGCGCTAGTACTTTTTATATATAAACTAGGCGGTAGGTTATATTTTTATTATAATTATAAAGCACTAAACGCTATTATAAAAAAAGACTATTATTTACTACTTTTAATCTCTAAGACGCTTTACTATATAGGAGTAGTAAAGTAGTATACTAAGGTAGATATAGTAATAGCTTTCTATAAGATATAAATTACTAAAGGTAATAAGTATAAGACTGCCTTTTATATATAATATAGGCTTTTTAAATAGTTAGTTTACTTCTTTAGGCTAATAAATATACTTATAAACTAGTAGCGCTTTATAAATAGCTTACTTTAGAAGTTTTTTAACGACTTTATTACTATATACCTTAATAATATCCTTATTTATTCTAATAGGATAAAAGAGGACTATAAGTAAAAGGTTTACTAAGTTCTTAAGAAGCTTTATATAGTAAGGCTTAGCTTAGACGTAAGGAAAAGTAGCTTTAGTATAAAGAAGGTAAAGTACGTTAGCTTTATTCTAAAAGCTAAAAAAAGTATCTTAATAGACCTAGAAAAAGTGTATACTATTTATAAGTAGTTAGTACCTTAGTCTATTAAGGGTATAAGAAGCTTCTTAGGCTTTACTAACTATTACTAGATGTTTATACCTAACTATACTAAGGTAGTTAAGCTAATAACTTACTTTATAAAGAAAGGCGTAGTGTTTATATAGTCTATAGAGTATACTATAGTATTTAAGAAGCTTAAGAACTACTTTATAATAGCCTTACTACTATAAAACTTTAACCTAAACGCCCTAACGTTTATAAAGACTAACTACTCTAGGTTTATATTAGGAGGCTTTTTAATATAAGTAAATAATAAAGGTAAGTATTAACCTATTACTTTTTACTTATAAAAGCTTACGCTAGCGTAATATAACTACCCTATTTATAATAAAAAGCTATTAGTAGTACTAGATTACCTCTAAGTATAGAGAGTAAAGTTATATAGTACTAAGAAGCCTTTTAAAGTAATAGTTAACTATAAGTCCCTTAAGTACTTTATAAAAAAGCAGAAGTTAATAAAGCGCTAGAGCTGTTAGGCTAAGACGCTTATAGAATATAACTTCTATATTATATACTAACCTAGTAAAAACGTAAGCGTTTCTAATACGCTCTTCTAGCGTAAGTAAGACGCCCCTTTTATATAGGATAATAACTACTAATAGGGATATATTATCTAAATAATCTTAGATAAAGTGTAACTAGTAATAGCCTACTACGTAATAGAGGTGCCTCTAGCGCTATACATAGAGGTATTTAAAGATAAAGAACTATAAGCTTTATAGGCTATAACGTAGGGTAGTAATACTATCTTCTAAGCGGTATATATAGCTATCTAATAAGAGGACTACTTACTTCTACCTAACCTTTAGTTATACGTTTAGATTATAGACTACTACCTTAATAATATAAAATAACTTACCTAGAGGGGGAGGATATAAGTACTAGGTAATAATAACCCTAATTCCCCCTCTAATAGCCTATACACTTAGTTAGTATAATAAAGCTATAACTTAACTATAACTAGGCACCCTAGGAGAAATAGCACCTTAGAGATACTTTTGTAAAGGTTTTACTAGTTAGGCTAGTTATAAATAGTATAGTACTTTATTTATAACTATAACGTATATAGAAGTAATAAGATCTAGCGTAATATAAAGAAAAGCCTTTTATAACTATTAAGTATACCTAAGCGCCTAAAAAGCAACCTATTAATAGACTTTATTATAAATCTCCTACTATCTAGCCCTAACTACGCTACTAATATATAGGTTATTATAGACTACTTAAGAAAGTTAGTAATACTTAAACTAATAGTAATAATAGATATAGAGGTATATACTAAAAGATTTTTAGGTTACTATTACTACTTTTATAGTATACTAAAAAGTATTATTAGTAATAGAGGGAGTAACTAAATAAGTAAGTTCTAGTATAAGTTTTATATACTTATAGGTATTAAGTAGAGACTAAGTATATTATATTACCTATAGAGTAATAAAGCTATAAAGCGCTTTAACTAAGAGATTTAAGTAACGCTATACGCCTACGTAAGTTACCTCTAAGAGGATTAGGCGCGTTAGATACTAGTTATATAATTAGTAATTAATAACTACACTACGTTAGTAACTAGGTTAAGCCTTTTCTTTATAAAGTATAGCTACTATATAGACTTTATTATAGTTAAAGAGAGTATATAAAAGGTAATAGATATATATAAAAAGGTTACTAAACGACTTATATAAAGGATAACTAAAGTAACTATAATAGTATAAGGAGTAATAGCTACAGCCTAATAACGTATAGAAGAATTAGCTAATAAGTAATAAAGCGTAGCTAAAAGGTTTAAAGTACGTAATAATATATAGCTATTAATATATAATTATTACTCTTTATAACTAAATTATAAGCTTAATTAACTATACTACTATTACTAAGTTACTAAAGTAATTAGCCCCCTTATAATTAAACTTAACGTACCTAGTAATATTTATAACTAATTTTATATAGACCTATTATACTATACTAAGAATAACCTTTTACTAGGCTAGAGAGCTTATAACGTATAGCCTTCCCCCCTAATAAAAGATAGTAAAGAAGAATAGTGTATTATAGAAATAATTAGTATATAATAGTATAGTAAAAGAAAAATAAGAATACACTAGGCGCTAGTACGCTAGGAGGGTTTTACTAAAGCTATATAGAAACCTATTAAATTAGTTAAAGATACTATAGCTTTAGACTCCTTTAAAGAGAAGTATAAACCTATTAATATCTATAATAAAAGTAATATATATATATAAAGAAAGATAAAGATATATAATAAGTAAATAAGTAATAAATCTCTATTAAAAGGCTATAGCTTATAAAGAATACCTAAGCCCTATAGGGTAAGTAGTAAAGCTATATAGAATAAGTGTATTTAGAATATATAAGAGACTCCTCTACTAGAAGTCTCCTAGCTTAAGGGAGGGGCTATAACTAAGGTTAGTAGTAATAAAGTTAATAAACTAAAGATATAAAGTTAGTATAAAGGTTATATAAGAGAAAAAAGAAGACTAGTACTTACTCTCTTAAGAGAGACTAAGATCTCCTTAACTATAATAATAAGGCGCTTACCTTAAGTAGCTATAAGACTACCTAGGTAGGAAGTAACCTTACTATATATAGTGTTAGTAGTAGTAGTAGTAGTAGTAATAGTAGTAATAGCTAGGAAAAGGGGAGTAGGTATAGTAGGTATAGTAGGCGTATTATTAAATACGCTATAGGTACGCTTTTTATACGTCTTTTTAGCGCTTTTCTACGCCTTTTACTCTAAGCTAGTTATAACCTTTTAGGCCTTAACGGCTAGCTAGAAGGAGGTATACTTTATAAAGCTAGAAGTAGTTAAAGTAGTAGTATAAGTAGTAATAGATATTACCTTATAAAGGCCTAAGGAGGCCTTAGGGATCTAAGTTATATTAGTAAGGCGTAAGATTTATATAAGTAATAAGAGACTTATAGGTTAGTAGCTATAGTTAGACTATATATAAGAGAGATAGTAGTACCTATAGGTATTAATATTCTCTATATAATAGATAGTAGTAAAGTTATATATAAGGTAGTATATATATAAGAAGTAAAAGTATATATAAAGGATAGTTAGTACATAGGTAGAAGTAGTAGTAGGGGTAGAGGCGTTAACCTAGTGTCTCTTTATAACTAAGGAGCTATAGTTAGCCTTATTAGCTTTATTATTCTTATTATCCTTATTATCCTAGCTAAGTTAGTTAACTTACGTAATACGCTTACTAAAGGAAAGTAACTTATAGTAGGGGGGGTAATAGGGTTAAAAACCTTATCGTCCTTAGGGGATAGGGAGTAGCTAAGGATAGTAAGAGGCTATCTTATAAGTTAGTAACTAATTAGTAGGTATATATATACGTATATATAGGCCTACGTAAAGATTAGTTTACTTATAGCTATTATAAATTATTTAATTTCTATAATTAATAGCTAGTAATTAGTAAAAAGATAATAAAAGTAAAAAAAAAGTATAGTTATATATAAGATAAATACTTATAATATTAATAAAAAGGCTAGTAAGAAAAAAAGAAAAATAAATAATAAGCCTACTAGCCTATAGGATTATTTAGTAGCTAATTTCTTAAGATATAGTATGTAACTATAGAGGGCTGGTAGAGCCTTATAGCGTGGGAGGGGAGTACGTGTTATAGGCTATGCTATAATAAGTGTAGCTAGGCTAATGCCTACTACAACCTACTATTACTTATAACTAGCTAGGAGGGGCGTATACGTATAACACGCATAAGATAAAGGCCTACGCAAACCGTGCGTTATTTACACTTCCTACTTTCTCTCTCTAGCTTAGATAAATTGTATTGAGTTGCTATACGCCTGTTGTAAGGTAATGCCAGCCTATTATAATCTTATTCCTTATATAATAGTGCGTTAGGGACTACTACGTTCTTACCTAGTTAGTACTTTAGGTAGAAGTTATATTAGGCTAGCTCTTTTACCTAGTAACTCTACCTTTCTATTAGGTGCTACTTTTTTATAAAGTATTTTAAGCCCTTATAGTCTATAAGGATCCTAAAGGCCTTTACGCTTTATAACTTTACTTACTAAGCTTTAAAATAGTATAGTACTACTAGGAGCTTCTTATTATAGATAGGGTAGTTATACTCTACTAAAGATAGTTTCTAAAAGTAAAAGGCTACTAGGTGTTTTTTACCTTCCTTATTAGTCTGCGTTAGAGTACCCCCTAAGGTAAACCCTAAGTAGTTAGTCTTAACTATTATAGCAGCCTTTAGGTTAAACTTATAAAGCACTAGCTTTATAGTAAAGAGTTCCTTTAACTATTAGAATACTACCTCCTTATCTTCTCTTTATCTAAAAGGAGTACCTTTCTATTATAGGCTATACTATAATAAGTGTAGCTAGGCTAGTGCCTACTATAACCTACTATCGCTTATAACTAGCTAGAAGGGGTGTATATATATAATATATATAAGATAAATACCTATATAAACTATATATTATTTATACTTCTTACTTTCTCTCTTTAGCTTAAATAAATTATATTAAGTTACTATACGCTTATTATGAAGTAATACTAGCTTATTATATATCTAAGCTTTTATAACTATAATAAAAACCTTACTAATTACACTATATAATAGGTATATAATAAAATACTAAAATAGTAATAAGCTATAAGACTTCTCTATTAGTAGAAGTAAAAGCTAAGGTTATAGCCTTAAAGTAAGTAATAATAAAGATAATATAAAGAATAAAAAAGCTTAAAGTAAAAAGTACTAACCCTTAAGGTATAAGCCTTATAATTGAATTATATAATAAGGAGTCTTTAGAAGTAGTAAATACTATACTTACTATAGCTACTATAGTTATTACGCCTACGCTAGCTAAGAATTACCTTTAAGTTATTTAAAAACTAATACTAAACCCCTTAAAGTTCTTTAGCTAGTATTAAGACTTCTCTATATAGTTATATTAAATATATAATAAACTATATATTAATAAAGCGTTTTTTATAATAAAGTAAAAAGCCTAATACTTTATTAACTTTTACTTAGATATAGCGCTTTAAAGGATAGTATTAACCTATTATAAAATAGGGAGAGCCTAAGTAAATTATAACCTTAAAGAGTTTCTAAAGTACCTAAAGCGTATATATAGTAACCTAAATATAAAAACCTATATATTTACTTTTTTAATAAGTATTAAGATAAAGGAGTATATATCTTTTACTACTTTCTTTTTAAAATTTAAATAGGTGTTAGCTAAAGCTAAAAGCTACCTATAGCTAAGTAAAGTATAAATTATACTTCTTTTAAACGCTTTTCCTTTCTATATTTAAAGCGTATTAGTAAGTATTTCGCTTTTTTTTATATTTTATACTTATATATAATAAGTAAGTAAAGTAGCCTAAAAGGTTAAAAACCTAGCTAGTAGTATATAGCCTACTTACTAATACTTACTACTTTTAGTATTTAAAGATACTAATAAGGATATATAAATAATAGAAAGAATAATAGTATAAGTAGCTAGTAAAGCTAAAAAAAAAACACCTTAAAGTATAAAAAGTATATACTAAAATACGTTAGTATTATACCTACTAAAAAATTAAACACTTAGCTTAAAATTACCTTAATAGTAAGAAGAAGAAAAGTAAGTCTACTTATATAGCTAAAGTAACTACTAAGATTAAGGAGCTTAAGGAAAGTAATAATATCTATAGTATAGCTAAAAGTAAGAAGAAGTTAGAAAAAGAATAGCTTTAAAGTAAAATTAGGCTTTAAAGCTAATAGGTAAGAAGCGTATAAGATAGCAGGAGTTTTAGTATAAAAGGAGAATAATTAAACTAGTTATACTACTAAATACCTATATTAATAAAGAATCCTCTACCTAAGTCCTTACTAATACTAGTTATAATACTTATATAATAGTAAACTATAACTTTATATATACTTAGCGCTTTCTATATATCTTTTAAAGAAAAATCCTTTTAAAAGGGTTTACTAATAAATTAGCTAGTATAATAGTAGAAAAAGTAGTTATATTTAACCTTAAGCTTTATAGCTAGTACTAGTGTATATATATATATATTATATATAGTTTTAACGTTAATATATTCCTAAGGAAACTTTAGATAAAATATAATTATACTATTTATTACGCTATAAAGCGTACTATTTACTATAGGTAAGTAGACCTTATACTATACTTAGTTAGTTAGTAAAAATTTATAATAATATATAAAATTAAAGCTATATATATAATAAAAGCGCCTACCTTTATAGCTGTCTATTATAAGGCTATATATAAAGACTATACTACCTACTATAACCTATTTATAAAAAAGATAAGTAAGGATTTATAGGTATTCTTTTAGATTATAATAGTTAGCCTTACTTACATAAAGAAAGCCTTATAGCTAAAGTTAGATAAGAAGGTAAAATAAGCTACTAAAGTTATAGTATTTCTATAGTAAGTATATAAGGAATATAGTAACTTATTTAACCCTAACACCTTAATAAAAGTGCCTTTACGTTAGCCTAGCTATAACTACTATATAGACTTAGAACTAAAAGTAACCTTACTATAAGGCCCCTTTTATAATATATTAAGAGAGGAATTATTTATCCTAAAGAAGACCCTAAAAGACCTCCTTAACTAAAGTTTTATTTAAGTAAGTAGCTTTATAGTAAGGGTGCTAGTAGTTTTTATATATAAACTAAGTAGTAGATTATACTTTTACTATAATTATTAAGCGCTAAATATAATTATAAAAAAGGACTATTATCTCTTACTACTTATCTTTAAAACGCTTTATTATATAGAATTAGTAAAGTAGTATACTAAAGTAAATATAGTAGTAGCTTTCTATAAAATATAAATTATAAAAGGTAATAAGTATAAAACTGCTTTTTATATATAATATAGACTTTTTAAGTAGTTAGTCTACCCTTTTAGTTTAATAAATATACCTATAAACTAGTAGTACTTTATAAACAGCTTACTTTAGGAGTTTCTTAATAACTTTATTACTATATACCTTAATAATATCTTTATTTACTTTAATGGGATAAAAAAGGATTATAAGTAAAAGGTTTAATAGGTTTTTAAAAAGCTTTATATAGTAGGACTTAGCTTAGACGTAAGGAAAAGTAACTTTAGCGTAAAGAAGGTAAAATATATTAGCTTTATCCTAAAAGCTAAAAGAAGTATTTTAGCTAACCTAAAAAAGGTATATACTATTTATAAATAGTTAGTACTTTAGTCTATTAAAAGCGTAAGAAGTTTTTTAGGTTTTACTAACTATTACTAGATATTTATACCTAACTATATTAAAGTAGTTAAGCTAATAACTTATTAAATTAAAAAGGGTGTAGTGTTTATATAGTTTATAGAGTATATTATAGTATTTAAAAAGTTAAAGAGTTACTTTACGTCTACTTTACTACTATAAAACTTTAACCTAAACGCCCTAACGTTTATAAAGACTAACTACTTTAGGTTTATATTAGGAGGCACCTTAATATAGGTAAATAATAAAGGTAAACGCTAACTTATTACCTTTTACTTATAAAGCTTATACTAGTATAATATAACTACTTTATTTATAATAAGGAGTTACTAGTAGTATTAGATTACCTCTAAGTATAAAAAGTAAAGTTATATAGTACTAAAAACCTCTTTAAAGTAATAGTTAACTATAAGTCCCTTAAGTACTTTATAAAAAAGCAGAAGTTAATAAAGCGCTAAAGCTACTAAGCTAAAACGCTTACTAAATATAACTTCTATATTATATACTAACTTAGTAAGAATATAAGTGTTTCTAATATACTCTCTTAGTATAAGTAAGATACCCCCTTTACTTAGGATAATAACTATAAGTAGAGGCGTATTATCTAAATAATTTTAAATAAAGTATAACTAGTAACAGCCTACTATATAATAGAGGTACCCCTAGCGCTATACGTAAAGGTATTTAAGGATAAGGGATTATAAGCTTTATAAGCTATAATATAGGATACTAATACTATCTTCTAAGTAGTATATATAGCTATTTAGTAAGAAGACTACTTACTTCCTCTTAACTTTTAGTTATATATTTAAATTACAAACTACTATCTTAATAATATAAAACAGCTTACCTAAAGGGAGAAAATATAAGTACTAGGTAATAATAACCTTAATTCCCCTTTTAATAGCCTATACACCTAGTTAGTATAATAAAGCTATAATTTAACTATAACTAGCTACTTTAGTAGAAATAGCACCTTAGAGATACTTTTATAAAGGTTCTACTAGCTAAGTTAGTTATAGATAGTATAGTACTTTATTTATAACTATAATATATATAGAAGTAGTAAGATTTAGTGTAATATAAAGAAAGGCCTTTTATAACTACTAAGTATACCTAAGCGCTTAAAAAGTAACCTCTTAATAGACTTTATTATAAACCTCTTACTATTTAGCCCTACCTATACTACTAATATATAGGTTATTATAAACTACTTAGGAAAATTAGTAATACTTAATCTAATAGTAATAATAGATATAGAGGTGTATACTAAAAGATTCCTAAGTTACTATTACTACTTTTATAGTATACTAAAAAGTATTATTAGTAATAAGGGGAGTAACTAAATAAGTAAGTTCTAGCGTAAGTTTTATATACTTATAGGTATAAAGTAGAGACTAAGTATATTATATTACCTATAAAGTAATAGGGCTACTAAGCGCTTTAACTAAGAGATTTAAGTAACGTTATACGTCTATATAAGTTACCTCTAAGAGGATTAGGTGTATTAAATACTAATTATATAACTAGTAATTAATAACTACACTATATTAGTAACTAACTTAAGCCTCTTCTTTATAAAATATAGTTACTATATAGACTCTATTATAGTTAAAGAGAGTATACTAAAGATAGTAGATATATATAATAAGGTTACTAAATAACTTATATAATAAATAACTAAAGTAACTTTAATAGTATAAGTAGTAATAGGTATAGCCTAGTAATAAACTAAAGAGTTAGCTAATAAGTAGTAAAGCGTAGCTAAAAGGTTTAAAGTAGGTAATAATATATAGCTATTAATATGTAACTATTACTCTTTATAACTAAACTAAAAGCTTAATTAGCTATAGTACTATTACTAAGTTACTAAAGTAATTAGCCCTTTTATAGTTAAACTTAATATACTAAGTAATATTTATAACTAATTTTATATAAACCTATTATACTACACTAGAAGTAACTTATTACTAGGCTTAAAAGCCTATAATATATAACCTCTCCCTCTAATAGAAGATAGTAAGAAAGAATAGTATATTATAAAGATAATTAGTATATAATAGTATAGTAAAAGAAAAATAAGAATATATTAGGTATTAGTATACTAAAAGGGTTTTACTAAAGCTATATAGAAACCTATTAAATTAGTTAAAAATACTATAGCTTTAGACTCCTTTAAAGAGAAGTATAAACCTATTAACGTCTATAATAAAGGTAATATATATATATATATATATATAAATAAAAATATATAATAAGTAAATAAGTAATAAATCTCTATTAAAGGGCTATAGCTTATAAAAAATAACTAAGCCTTATAAGGTAAGTAGTAAAGCTATATAAAATAAGTATACTTAAAGTATATAAGAGACTTCCTTACTAAAAGTCTTCTAGCTTAAAGGAGGGGCTATAACTAAAGTTAGTAGTAATAAAGTTAATAAACTAAAAATATAAAGTAAGTCTAAAAGTTATATAAGAGATAAAATAAGACTAATACTTACTCTCTTAAGAGAGACTAAGATCTCCCTAACTATAATAATAAGGCGCTTACCTTAGGCGGCTATAAGACTACTTAGGTAGGGAGTAACCTTACTATATATAGTACTAGTAGTAGTAGTAGCAGCTTAGGTAGTAGTAGTAGTAGTAGTAGTAGTAGTAAAGGCTAGGAAAAAAGAAGTAGGCGTAGTAGGCATATTATTAGACGTACTATAGGTATACTTTCTATATATCTTCTTAATACTTTTCTATACCTCTTACTCTAAGTTAGTTATAACCTTTTAGGCCTTAACGGCTAGCTAGAAGGAGGTACGCTTTATAAAGCTAAAGGTAGTTAAAGTAGTAGTATAGATAGTAATAAATATTACCCTATAGAGGCCTAAAGAGGCCTTAGGGATTTAATTTATATTAGTAAGGCGTAAGATTTATATAAGTAATAAGAGACTTATAGGTTAGTAGCTATAATTAGATTATATATAGGAGAGATAATAGTACTTATAGGCGCTAATATTCTTTATATAACAGATAGTAATAAGGTTATATATAAGGTAGTATATATATAAGAAGTAAGAGTATATATAAAGGATAGTTAGTATATAAGTAGAAGTAGTAGTAGAAGTAGTAGTAAGAGTAAAGGTATTAGTATAGTATCTCTTTATAACTAAAAAGCTATAGTAAGCCTTATTAGCCTTATTATCCTTATTATCCTAGCTAGGTTAGTTAACTTATATAATACACTTACTAAAGGAAAGTAACTTATAGTAGAGGTAAGTAACTAAGGCTTAAGGCCTAAAGAGGTAATAAGGTTAAAGACCTTAATATCTTTAGGGGATAGGGAGTAGCTAGAGATAGTAAGGGGTTATCTTATAAGTTAGTAACTAATTAGTAAGTATATATATATATATATATATAGGCCTACATAAGGATTAGTTTACTTATCGCTATTATAAATTATTTAATTTCTATAATTAATAACTAATAATTATTAAAAAAGGATAATAAAAGTAAAAAGGAAGTATAGTTATATATAAGATAAATACTTATAATATTAATAAGAGGGCTAGCTAGAAAAAAGAAGAAAAATAATAAGCCTACTAGCCTATAGGATTATTTAGTAGGTAATTTCTTAAGATATAGTATATAACTATTAAGGGCTAGTAAAGCTTTATAGCGTAGGAGGGGAGTATATATTATAGGCTATACTATAATAAGTATAGCTAGGCTAGTGCTTACTATAACCTACTATTACTTATAACTAGCTAGGAGGGGTGTATATATATAATACGCGTAAGATAAATACCTATATAAACTATACGTTATTTATACTTCTTACTTTCTCTCCTTAGCTTAGATAAATCGTATTAAGTTACTATACGCCTGTTATAAGGTAATACTAGCTTATTATACTTATTTTAACTAATTTTATACTAATTACCTAATAGCACCTAATACGTCTACCTTTTAAACGTACTACTTATATTACTTAGATAGTATAAGCTAATTAAATTAGTAGGTACCCTACTATATATAAGTCCTAACTAATTACTAAGTAGTTAGGACTTTTATACCTAAAAAGAGGTTTTTAGTAGTTAAGATTAAACTAACTAAAGGTATATAGTTATTTTCTACTATATAAAGTTGTTACGGGCTACGCCACGATAAGTGTGGCCGGGCTGGTGCCCGCTACGACCCACTATTGCTTACAACCAGCTGGGAGGGGCGCGCACGCACAACACGCATAAGATAAAGGCCTACGCAAACTGTGCGTTATTTATACTTCCTACTTTCTCTCCCTAGCTTAGATAAATTGTATTGAGTTCCTATACGCCTATCGTAAGGTGATGCTAGCCTATTATATATCTAAGCTTTTAAAATAAAAATAAATACCTTGCTGATTATACTACGCAATAGGTATGTAATAAGACGCTAAAATGGCAACAAGCTGTAAGACCTCTCTATTAGCTAAGGCAAAAGCTGAAGTTACAGCCTTAAAGTAAGTAATAGTAGAGATAATATAGGAAATAAGAGAGCTTAAAGTAAGGAGCACTAACCCCTAAGGTGTAAGCCTTATAATTAAATTACGTAATAAGGAGTCTCTAGAAGTAGTAAACACTACGCTTACAGCAGCTGTTGCAGTCGTTACGCCTGCGCTAGCTAAGAACTACCCTTAGGTTATTTAGAAACTAATACTAAACCCCCTGAAGTTCTCTAGCTAGCGCTAGGACTTCCCTATGTGGTTACGCTAGATACGTAATAAGCTACGTATTAATAAAGCGTTCTTTATAATAAAGTAAGAGGCTTAGTACTTTATTAACTCCTACTTAGATATAGCGCCTTAGAGAATAGTATTAACTTACTATAAAATAGGGGGAGCTTAAGTAGATTATAACCCTAAAGAGTTCCTAAAGTACCTAAAGCGTACGTATAGTAACCTAAACGTAAAGACCTATACGTCTGCCTCTTTAATAAGTATTAAGATAAAGGAGTATAAATCCTTTACTGCCTTCCTCCTAAAGTTCAAACAGGTGTTAGCTAAAGCTAGAGGCTACCTATAGCTAAGTAAAGTGTAAATTATACTCCTCTTAAACGCCCTTCCCTTCTGTATTTAAAGCGTGCTAGTAAGTGTCTTACTCTCTCCTGCTTTCTACATATACGTATAATAAGTAAGTAAAGTAGCTTAGAAGGTTAAGAACCTAGCTAGTAGCATACAGCCTGCTTATAGATACCTACTACCCCTAGCATTAAAGGATGCTAATAGAGATATGTAAATAATAAGAAGAATAACAGTACGCGCAGCTAGTAAAGCTAAAGAAAAAGAACGCCTTAAGGTGTAGAAAGCGCGTGCTGAAACACACTAGTGCTACGCCTACTAGAAGATTAGACACCTAGCTTATAATTACTTTAATAGTAAGAAAAAGAAGAGTAGGCCTGCCTGCATAGCTAAAGCGACCACTAAGATTAAAGAGCTTAAGGAAAGTAATAACGCTTATAGTACTACTAAAAGTAGAGAGGAGTTAGAAAAAGAATAGCTTTAGAGTAAAATTAGGCTTTAAAGCTAATAAGTAAGAAGTATATAGGATAAGAGGAGTTTTAGCGTAAAAGGAGAATAATCAGACTAGCTGCACTATTAGATACCTATATTAATAAAGGATCCCCTACCTAAGCCCTTACTAATACTGGTTGTAACACTTACGCGATAGTAAACCATAACTTTGCGTGCGCTTAGCGCTTCCTATACGTCTCTTAATAAAAAACCCCCTTAAAAGGGTTTACTAATGAATCAGCTAGTACAATAGTAGAGGGAGTGGTTATATTTAACCTTAAACTTTACGGATACTGCTAGTATACGTATATATACGTTATGTGTAGCCTTAATGTTAATATGTTCCTAGGAAAACCTTAGATAGAATATAACTATGCTGTTTATAACGCTATAAAGCATACTATTTACTATAGGTAAGCAGACCTTATGCTACGCCTAGTTAGTTAATAAGAGTCTGTAATAGTATGTAAAATTAGAGCTACTTAAGTAATTAGAGCGCCTGCTTTTACAGCTATCTGTTATAGGGCCGCGCGTAAGGATTACGCTACTTAATGTAACCTATCTATAAAAGGGATAAGTAAGGACTTATAGGCTTTCTCTTAAATTATAGTAGTTAGCCTTACTAATATAGAGAAAGCTTTATAGCTAAAGTTAGATAAAAAGGTAAGATAAGCTACTAAGGTTATAGTATTACTATAATAGGTATGTAAAGAATATAGTAACTTATTTAACCCTAATACCTTAATAAAAGTACTACTATACTAACCTAGCTATAACTACTATATAGAATTAGAACTAGAAGTAACCTTACTATAAGGCCCCCTTTATAGTATATTAAGAGAGGAACTACTAGTCCTAAAGAAGACCCTAGAAGACCTCCTTAATAAGGGCTTTATCTAAGTAAATAGCTCTATAGTAAAGGCGCTAGTGCTCTTTATATATAAACTAGGTAGTAGGTTGCGCTTTTATTGCGATTATAAAGCGCTAAACGCTATTATAAAGAAGGACTATTATCTACTACCTCTAATCTCTAAGACGCTCTACTATATAGGAGTAGTAAAGTAGTATACTAAGGTAGATATAGTAGTAGCCTTCTATAAGATATAAATTACTAAGGGTAATAAGTATAAGACTACCTTTTATATATAATATAGGCTTTTTAAATAGTTAGTTTGCCTCTTTAGGCTAATAAATATGCCTATAAACTAGTAGCGCTTTATAAATAGCTTGCTTTAGGAGTTTCTTAACGATTTTATTACTACATACCTTAATAATATCCTTATTTATTCTAATAAGATAAAAGAAGACTATAAGTAAAAGGTTTACTAAGTTCTTAAGAAGTTTTATGTAGTAAGGCTTAGCTTAGATATAGGGAAGAGTAACTTTAGCGTAAAAAAGGTAAAGTACGTTAGCTTTATCCTAGAAGCTAAAAAAGGCGTCTTAGTAGACCTAGAAAAGGTGTATGCTATTTATAAGTAGTTAGCGCCTTAGTCTGTTAAAAGTGTAAGAAGCTTCCTAGGCTTTACTAACTATTACTAGATGTTTATACCTAACTACGCTAAGGTAGTTAAGCTAATAACTTACCTTATAAAGAAAAGCGTAGTGTTTACGTAGTCTATAGAGTGCGCTATAGTATTTAAGGAGCTTAAGAACTACTTTATAATAGCCTTACTACTATAAAACTTTAACTTAAACGCCCTAACGTTTATAAAGACTAACTGCTCTAGGTTTATGCTAGGGGGCGCCTTAATACAAGCAAATAACAAAAGTAAGCGCTAACCTATTGCTTTTTACTTATAAAAGCTTACGCTAGCGTAATATAACTACTTTATCTATAATAAGGAGCTATTAGTAGTACTAGATTGCCTCTAAGCGTAAAGAGTAAAGTTACGTAGCACTAAGGAGCCCTTTAAAGTAATAGTAGACTATAAGTCCTTTAAGTACTTTATAAAAAAGCAGAAGTTAATAGAGCGCTAGAGCTATTAGGCTGAGACGCTTACAGAATATAACTTCTATATTATATACTAGCCTAGTAAGGATGTAAGCGTTCCTAATACGCTCTCCTAGTGTAAGTAGGACGCCCCCTTTACGTAAGATAATAACTACTAATAAGGACGTATTATCTAAATAATCCTAGATAAAGCGTAACTAGTAATAGCTTACTATATAATAGAGGCGCCTCTAGTACTACACGTAGAGGTATTTAAAGATAAAGAACTATAAGCTTTATAAGCTATAATATAGGATAGCAATACTATCTTCTAAGCGGTGTATATAGCTGTCTAGTAAGAGGACTACTTACTTCTACCTAACCTCTAGTTATGCGTTTAGATTACAGACTACTACCTTAATAATACAAAACGACTTACCTAGAGGGGGAGGATATAGGTGTTAGGCGATAATAACCCTAATTCCCCCTCTAATGGCCTACACACCTAGTTAGTATAATAAAGCTATAACTTAACTATAACTAGGCACCTTAGGAGGAATAGTACCTTAGAGATACTTTTATAAAGGTTCTACTAGCTAGGCTAGTTATAAATAGTATAGCGCTTTATTTATAACTATAATATATATAAGAGTAATAAGATCTAGCGTAATATAAAGAAAAGCCTTTTATAAGTATTAAGTATACCTAAGCGCCTAAAAAGTAACCTATTAATAGACTTTATTATAAATCTCCTACCGTCCAGCCCTAACTACGCTACTAACATATAGGTTATTATAGACCGCCTAGGAAAGTTAGTAACACTTAAACTAATAGTAATAATAGATATAGAGGCGTGTACTAAAAGATTTCTAGGTTGCTATTACTACTTTCATAGTATACTAAAAAGTATTATTAGTAATAGAGGGAGTAACTAGATAAGCAAGTTCTAGTATAGGTTTTATACACTTATAGGTATTAAGTAGAGACTAAGTACGTTATATTACCTATAGAGTAATAAAGCTATAGAGCGCTTTAACTAAAAGATCTAAGTAACGCTATGCGCCTATATAAGTTACCTCTAAGAGGATTAGGCGCGTTAGATACTAGTTACGTAATTAGTAATTAATAACTACACTACGTTAGTAACTAGGTTAAGCTTTTTCTTTATAAAGTACAGCTACTATATAGACCTTATTATAGTTAAAAAGAGTGTGTAGAAGGCAATAGATATATATAAAAAGGTTACTAAACGACTTATATAAAGGATAACTAAAGTAACTATAATAATATAAGTAGTAATAGCTACAGCCTAATAACACATAGAAGAATTAGCTAACAAGTAATAAAGCGTAGCTAAAAGGTTTAAAGTAGGTGATAATATGTAGCTATTAATACGTAATTATTACTTTTTATAACTAAATTATAAGCTTAATTAGCTATACTACTGTTACTAAGTCACTAAAGTAATTAGCCTCCTTATAGTTAAACTTAATGTACCTAGTAATATCTATAACTGATTTTATATAGACCTATTGCGCTGTGTTGGGAACAACCTTTTGCTAAGCTAAAAAGCCTATAACGCGTAGCCTTCCCCCCTAATAGAAGATAGTAAAGAAGAATAGCGTGTTATAGAAATAATTAGTATGTAATGGCGTAGTAGAGGAAAAATGAGAACACGCTAGGCGCTAGTATGCTAGGAGGGTTTTACTAAAGCTATATAGGAACCTATTAAATTAGTTAAAGACACTATAGCCTTAAACTCCTTTAAAGAGAAGTATAAACCTATTAACGTCTGTAATAGAGGTAATATATATATATAAAGAAAGATAAAGACGTATAATAAACAGATAAGTAATAAATCTCTATTAAAGGGCTGCAGCCTATGAAAAATAACTAGGCCTTATAGGGCAAGCGGTAGAGCTGTATAGAACAAGCGCGCTTAGAACGCGTAGGAGACTCCCCTACTAAGAGTCTCCTAGCTTAGGGGAGGGGCTGTAACTAAGGTTAGTAGTAATAAAGTTAATAAACTAGGGATGTAAAGTTAGCGTAAGGGTTGCGTAAGAGAGAAAAAAAGACTAGTACTTACTCTCTTAAGAGAGACTAAGATCTCCTTAACTATAATAATAAGGCGCTTACCCTAGGCGGCTGTAAGACTACCTAGGTGGGGAGTAACCTTACTACACGTAGCGTTAGCAGTAGTGGCGGCGGCGGTGGCGGTAGTAATGGCTGGGAAAGGGGGAGCAGGCGTAGTAGGCGTAAGAGGCGTATTGTTGGATACGCTATAGGCGCGCTTTCTATACGTCTTCTTGGCGCTCTTCTGCGCCTCTTACTCTAAGTTGGTTATAACCTCCTAGGCCTTGACGGCTAGCTGGAAGGAGGTACGCTCTGTAGAGCTAGGGGCGGTTAGGGTAGCGGCGCAGGCGGCAACAGATATCACCTCATAGAGGCCTAAGGAGGCCTTAGGGATCTAAGTTGCATTAGTAAGGCGTAAGATTTACATAAGTAATAAGAGACTTATAAGTTAGTAGCTATAGTTGGACTGCGTATAGGAGAGATAGCGGTGCCTATAGGTGCTGATGTTCTCCACACAACGGACGGCAGCAGGGTTACACGTAAGGCGGCGCACGCATAAGAAGCAAGGGTGTACATAAAGGACAGTCAGCACGCAGGCAGGAGTAGCAGTAGGGGCAGGGGCGTTAGCGCAGCATCTCTTTGTAACTAGGGAGCTGCAGTCAGCCTTATTAGCTTTATTGTTCTTATCGTCCTTGTCGTCCTGGCTAGGTTAGTTAACTTGTGTGATACGCTTGCTAAAGGAAAGCGACTTATAGTAGGGGGGGTAATAGGGTTAAGGACCTTATTATCCTTAGGGGATAGGGAGCAGCTAGGGATAGTAGGGGGCTGTTTTATAAGTTAGTAACTAATTAGTGGGTGTGCGTGTGTGTGTGCGTAGGCCTACGTAGGGATTGGTTTACTTATAGCTATTATGAATTATCTGATTTCTGTAATTAACAACTAGTAATTAGTAAAAGGATAATAAAAGCAAAAGGAAAGTGTAGTTACGTGTGGGATAAATACTTACGATATTAATAAAAGGGCTAGTAAAGAAAAAGGAAGAATAAACAACAAGCCTGCTAGCCTATAGGATTATTTAGTAGGCGATTTCTTAAGATATAGTACGTGACTGTAGAGGGCTAGTAAAGCCCTATGGCGTAGGAGGGGAGTATATGTTATAGGCTATACTATAATAAGTGTAGCTAGGCTAGTGCCTACTATAACCTACTATTGCTTATAACTAGCTAGGAGGGGCGTATACGTATAACACGCATAAGATAAAGGCCTATACAAACTGTGCGTTATTTATACTTCTTACTTTCTCTCCCTAGCTTAGATAAATTGTATTAAGTTGCTATACGCCTATCGTAAGGTAATGCCAGCCTATTATAAAAGTCCTTACTACTAGATATAAAATACTACGTTATACTAGTAAGGCTAGTCTTATATCTATTATAATTATTTATTATAATTAGGTAACCTTTAGTAGTATTATCTACTAATAAGACGTTAAGGTTTAATACTTAGTTATACTAATTAAGGACTTAATAGTCTATTAGTAATTTTACTAATTAAGGTATATAGTAATTCATTATATAACTAATAAAGGTTAATAGCTTAATATAAAGGGGCTACGTAAGCCTTTAGACTAGCTATAGGGAGTCCCTAGCTAATAGTTAGTAACACGTCGCCTATATAATCTTAGGAGTAAGGCTAAGCTTTATAGAATCTTTAGCTAAAAGTCTAGTTACTAGAATAGACCTACCTTTTATACTCTTCCTAGTTACAGTTTATAGCTATATACCCTTACACTTAAGTGTTTAAATATAACTAAAGAATACTAGTATAACGTAGTAGTTTATCTCTAGTAGTAAAAACACTATATAGTAGAAAATAACTATATACCCCTAGTTAGTTTAATCCTAACTACTAAAAACCTCTTTTTAAGTATAAAAGTTCTAACTACTTAGTAATAGGTAAAAACCTATATATATAGTAAGGTATCTACTAATTTAATTAGCTTATACTATTTAGGTAATATAAGTAGTATACTTAAAAGGTAGGTATATTAGGCGTTATAAGGTAATTAGTATAAAATTAGTTAAAATAAAATACTAAGTATAACTACTAAACTTATTTAAATATAGGTATCTCTACTAAGTATAAAATAAACTTACTATATATATATAAACTATATAAAGGTAGTACCTCTATTAAAGTATAAAATTTATATATTTAGAATTATAAGAGATTTAGCTGTAAGCACTTAACTAGTAAGGTTATAACGTAGGTATTAATAAATTAAGAGATAAAAGTATAAAGAGCGTACTAAGGGGTAGGCTTTTTATAAGAAAAGGTTTTCCTAAGATAGGCCTATATACTATTTACTAACTTATTAGTAACTAGTTATAAGACTAGTTTTATATCTATTATAATTACTCCTCCTTTATATAACTTTAGCCTCTAAAGTTATTACGTAATATACCTTTAACTATAAGTAATAATAAAGCTAATAAAATATATTATTTATAGTAGTTATTAGAAGGTACTAAATTTATTCTATTTTTACTAATAATAAAGGTACTATTATTTTATATTATTATTATTTTTATAGGTATATTATTTTATTATTATTTAGTAATATATAGCTAACTAAACCCTTTAGGGTATTATATTATATAAAAAAGGATTATAGGATGTAAAACTAACGTTTATTACTCTCTTCTACCTAGCTTATCCTACGTAGCACTAATTCTTATATCTAAAAGGTAACATTAATTAGGTCTATTATTAGCTAGGTCTATATTTATATCCTATAAAAGCTTCTTCCCTATAGGCACTAGTTATATTATATATACTAAATTATATAAAGCACACTTTAGTACTAGCCTAAATACTAGTTAATTACCTTAATAGTTTCTATTACAGCCGTTTATATAGCTATATTATTAACTAGATAACTTAAGAAGGACTTAAGTATATTAATTTCGCTATTAACTATCTTACTTAACTATAAGTCGTTAGGTAAGTCTATATAGAGAATAACTAGGCTAAAGATAGCCTTATTTAAAAGCTACTAATTACTATATTAGTAGTTAGCTACTTAGCTAGTATACTATATGTAGTGTTATTTAGCTAGCTATTTCTATAAGGGATAGCTTAGATAGTTAATAACTTTAATAGGGTTAAAAGTAGTAAGTATAGTAATTCTAAATAGTATCTTTATCTTAAGATAATATAGTAGTTAAAAATAGTATAAGTAGTATTAATTATATAGTTAGGTAAATAGTATTAGTATAAGAAGAAGAATATATACTAACTTATAGTAGCTTTTTATTATTATAAAAAGTCTATATATAAAGTTTAAAACCTCTATAGTCTTAAAGTATAAGTTTAGTTTAATTTATATATATAACTAAGATAGCTTTACTAAGTTGTTAGCGTATGTAGGGTATAGCGCTAATTACGTGTTTTTAGAATTATATAATTATATTAGGTGTTCCTTTAGAAAGTAAGGTCGTTTAAGACTATTATTACTAGTATAGTAGAGGAAAAAAACCTAAAATATAGCTAACTAGTTACTAAGTTAATTAGGTGTATATAAGATAAAGTTATTTTGTCCTATATAATATATAAGTCTACCTAGTATTTCCTATTATTATTATTACTTAGCCTAATTGTTAGTATTATAGGTAGGTGATACGGTTAACCGTACGTATTAATAGGGAAAGTGAATAAATAAAGGGGGTAAATCTACTAAGTTAATTATGCGTTGAGGAGTGAAGTTATTATAGGCCGCCTAGTTGAAGTAGGTGGGTAATAACTACTCTAACTACGGTAGAGACTGTAGTGGGATTGTAGTGGAATAACCGTTGTTCTGCCGCTAAGCTATTAGGGTTAAGCCTGATAACTCCGATTGGTCCTGTGATAATAGGTATTGTAATACTGGTAACTTTCTACTATAGTAAAAGTGCCTAATAAATAACAGAGGTCTAAAAAGCTTAAAAACGTAATAAAACTAAAGAAATAAAAGTATCTAATAACTTATTACCCTATAATATTATTACGTGTAAGATACCTATCTATTTATCTATATATCTACTAATCTATTACTAATAAGTACTACTAACGCAGTACTTAGTAATAACTTTATAAATCTATTAGCTAGGTTATTACTACTATAAATCTATTGTATTTTAGAGATTTTATAGCGCTTATATAACTACTAAAGCGCTATAATATTAAATATAAGTTACTTCTTTTTTATAGTACTAAGTTTTATAAGGTACTTATATAGTAAATATAAATTAGTATAAATAACTATAGGGATATATAGTAACTTTAATTAGTTAGTTACTATCGTAAGGGTGGTTTTAATTACGTATATAACGTTAGCTCTAGCGACTATTACGTATATCTTAGAGGCAAAAACGCTATAGGTAACTCTCTTATACTTTATTAAGCTAAAGTAGATAACGTTACTATATATCCTAAAGTAATTACTATTAATTAGTAGCTATGCAGTTGTTTTATTAATATCTTACTTATTTATAATAGTAATAATAAAGCTAAGTTATAACGTAAGGTTATAGTTATTTATAAAGGATCTATTAATAAAGATAAAGAGTTTTATAGTATTAACGTTAATAGGTAAGAATTATAGTTTATAGTTAAGGTTGTTTATCTACTACGTAATATAGCAATTAAGGTCTTTAATCTTATCTACTATAGGGGATTAGTACTAGGTAGTAACTAAGTAGTTAAAGGCAGCCTCTAGCTAGTAGATTAACGTAATATATATACTATAGGCTTGTTGCTTAATGTATTGTTACTAGGCTTCTAGTAATAATAGGTTAATAGGCTGTAACTTATTACTTTAGCCTTTTTAGTAGAGGTAGATTTTACTAGTATTATTAAGGGATAATATGCTGCTGTTAAAGATGATAGGGTTGTTAATAGCGAGTTATTACTTAGGTTTTACTATAAAAGTTACTTTTATAAGCTTAACTTCTTTACAGTTAGAGAATCCTTTATCTAATAGCCTAATAGTATTATTTATCTATATACTAATTAACTTAAAATCCTTATTGTTTTCTATAGATATAAGTAGGTAAGGGTTAAAAGTTAATATATCTATCTAAAGACTTTCTCTATAGTAGTTACTATATATTACCTACTAGTAGGTACCTACCTTTAGGATACTATATAACGGCTTAGTAACAACTATAATACTATTTATAGGGTAACTATAGTAAATCTCTATAGGTAACTGTATAAAGATAGTGTAGTTAAGGTTAGTAACAGATTATATATATACCTAGGTAATATTACGTAACTATAGTTAAAATCCTTAAGCTAGTAGTAATAAGGTAAGTATAAGGATAATCCTTTATAACATACGTTAGATTGTTAGTAATTACGTAAGTATTACGTTTTTACTATTACTAGTATACCTTTAAATAATAAGATAGGATTTCTTATATAGCTTCTTAGTTTTACTTTTTACTTTATATACTAATTATAATTTAAAGATCTATATACTACTATAGTGTTTCTTATTATATAAGATAATATAGAATATACTATAGGTACTAAGAGCCTTAATCTTAGCCTTATTAGATCCCTTAAAGGGCTTACTTAGTATAGTAATAATACTTTTCTTATAGAGGTTAATAGTAAGGGTATAGTCTGCTTCCTTTTTAGTAGTAATAAAGATATTATTAATAAATAGTATTTATAGGGATATCTCTATAAAGAACGTTAGTTATAGGTGTTTACGTAGACGGCTATAGGGTCTGTATGTAGGTTACTCCTTAGGTAATTTAGGGCTAATAACGATAGTATTATATACCTCCTCTTATTCTAGTAGTTATAGTAAGGCTAGTATAGTATTTTACGCTTATAAGGGGGTAGTAGCTTCTATAGTATTATTATTATCTACTATATAGAAGGGCTTTATAGTAGTAATATAGAAGTTACGTAATCTATAAGGTATCTCTATAGTATAAATAGTACTATCTATAGCTATAAGGTAGTATAGGCCCTACTAGCTATACTTTTCCTACTACACCCTAATAAGAGACTATAATAGTAGCGCTACGCTAGAGTATATATTAGGGCTATTATATATTACTAGCGCTTTATTAACCTACCTTTTTATATATATCTATTATACTTCCTTTATTACCTTTTTAATAGCTTTAGCGTACTATAGTATTATTATAGGTAGTAGTAAACTATTAGATATTTATAGGTAGGCGCTAAAAATAAGGAGTGTAGGCATAAGGCTATTTAGGCTAGTAGTATTATTAATTACTTTTACTATATATTATAATATAACTTCTAGGTTAACACCTATCTTAGTGTAGATTATCTTATATATATACTAAAGTGTTATATAGTATTACTTAACTTTACTAATACTATTATAGGCTTTAATAGGGACCTTTTTTACATTAATAGATAACATATAGGTAGTACGTTTAAAGTTAGCTATATAAAAATTAAGGCTAGCGTCTATAATTATTTAGTCTAGTAGACTACGATACACGTTAATCTAGTATATATAAATAGCTTCCTAAGTGTATTTAGTAGTAATAGACTATAGAAAATAGGCTGTATTAAACGTAGTTACTTTATTAATAATATAAAAGGCTAGCTTATTACTATTAAGATACACTACGTTAATATAGATCTTATAGTTAAACTTATAGTTATCCTAGAGGGTAAACTAAAATCTTCTAGAGGCTTTTACATTCAGCTAGTAGTAGTAGTAAAGCTTATTAATCTCCTTAAGCGATAAGGTCTTTACCTTATAGCTAGCGTAGTAAAGCACCTTATAAAGCCTCTTAACTAATAGATACTTAGATTAGTAGTATATATACTATAACTCTATATTAGTTAGATAGTGCTTAGCTAGACTTTACTTTAGGGATTCTAATAGTATTTATATATAACCCTACTTATAAATAATAGGTACTATAGTTATCTTTTAGGTAAGTTAGTTAGATAGGTTATTAAATCTTATACTATAGACGTTTATATCCTTTAGGCTAAGAAGAAATAGCGTATTAGAGGTTATTATATAGAACGTAAAGTTACCTAGTAGGGTTAGAATATTTACTATACTAAGGGATTTAAAGCTTTTACTACTTCTAAATTAGATACTAGCCTTACTAGTACGTAACGTATTAAGTAGTAAATCCTCACTAAGGTGCTTATAAAAGGCCTTATATTACTAGTGCCTTATAGTAAATATATAGGCTGTATCTATATCTAGTATAATACCTTAGAAAGTAGTAGTAAAGTATTAGTTTTTAAAGGTAAAGATATTATTATTATTAATAGTCTTATTAATCCTCTAGTAGATAGTTAGGTCTTTACTAGTAATTACGTAAAGAGTAGCCTAGTTATAGAGGTAAATAAATAACTTTAGGCTATTTACTATCTTCTTACTATAAAAGGCTATTAATATAAAGAACGTATTGTTAAAAGGGCTATTATTATTATTTAGTTAGTACTTACTAATATTAACTTTTTTATTAATATTAGAGAGTTTAGTAGAGTTATTATAGTATTTACTTTTATAGTTAAGAAGAAACTAAGTAAAGTTAGGTAATATCTCTATAAAGTACTAGCTCTAATAGCGCTTATATAACTATTAACGTTTTTTATCTATATGCTTTATTAACTAATAGCTAGTTTTACTATAGATAAAGTACTTCTTATCTATAAAGTTACTCCTACTATTAGGTAGTTATAGCTATAAACTACTATAATACTACTATTATTATTACTATAGGTAGTAGCTATTATAACTATTATATTTATAGTTCACCTAGTACTAGTAGTCTTAGTTTTTTAGGTATCTACTATAGCTGCTAATAAACTACGCCTTAGGTTTATATATTAATATTATATTACTAATAGCGTTACGTAACTATATATAAAGTACGTTATACGTTATGAGTAGGTTAATAAGTACTACTGCGTACTCTAGAATGCCTTAGTAATTGCTAATAAGGGTATTATAAAGTTCTTTATCCCTAGGGAGTCCCTCCTACTTTATTACTCTAATAAGGATAGTAACCTTAGCGATAAGAAGGTTAAGTATCTCTAGCTTCCTCTTACTATAGTTCTTATAGGTAATTACCTTAAAATAGAGGTAGTAAAGCTTTATTACCTAGGTGTAATATACCTCCTTACCCTTAAATCTAGCCTTAAGTTCTATAATTAACGTATTAAAATTACCTTTAAACTTACGTAAGGTAGTATTATAGTACTTATAAGGTTTACTAGTTAGTATAATCTTAATTATAGTAAAATACTAGTTACTATAGATACCTATAGTAGTATATAAGTTATAAAAGCTAGGTAATTTAGTATTAATAGTCTTATATTAATTACTACTATACTTTATTATTAGGTTATTAGAGTAAAGCTTTATAAGGTCTATTAATTAACGTAAGGCTAGGCTATTACCTATAGCTAAGTCTAGAGTGTATACTATAGGCTAGCGTCTACTAAATATCTCTATTATAGCCTTACGTAGTTCTATTATAGCTTCCTACGTGCCTATTATAGACCTCTTTATCTTATTATATTAACGACTTTCCTCCTCTAACGGTAATTAGAAATCTAGGTTGTTAATAGAGGTGTTAATAGCTAGTTATTACGTTAGCTAACTACTTAGGTAGTCTTACTTCTATAGGGTTTTTAGGGTATTTAATAGTCTACTAGAAGCAGAGTATTAAAATATTACATATTACATTATTACAAATACATGTATTTGTAATAATGTAATATAAGGCGTTATTATATTACATGTAATTGTAATTGTAATATAGGGTGTATTATTATAATACAAATATATATTACATGTATTTGTATTTGTAATATTGTAATATATTACACTATATATTAAGTAATTATATTATATATATAATATATATAATTAAGTATATTTTAGTTATTTATATCTCTATTTAGTGTATTTACTTTAGAATATATACTATAAAGAATAATATAGTAATATTAAAGAAGCCTATAGTTACTTCTTTATAGTCTATAGCCTATAGGATATACTTTAGGAAATAATATAAGAGAAAATATAGAAAATAATATAAGTAGTATTATAGAAAGAAATATAGGAAATAATATAGGAAATAATATAGAAAATAATATAGAAAATAATATAGAAAACAATATAGAAAATAACCTAATAAATAATAGTAAAATACTAACTAATAGAGCTAGTATTATTAGAGCTAATAGACATTATATCCTCTTTATTTCTATTATTTATATCTTTTTTTTCTTCTTCTTCTTCTTCTTCTTCTTCTTCTTCTATATTAGTATTATAACCTTCTTCTATAGTAAAGTTTAACTTATTATTAGATACTTCACTATAGTTAAAAATATTATTATATAACTTAGGGGTATATATATCCTCTAAGTTATAGTTAATAATATTTTTAGAACTATTTATAATAGAATTCTAGTTTTTTAATAATACTAACTGTCGTCTATTATTATGCTTAAGACGAGTTCTTCTTTTAGTAATAATATTACCTAATTAGTTAAAACTAGCTTCTACTGCTGCAGAAGTAGGAGGAATAGCTAGATATTTTCTAGCTAATATACTAAGAATAGGGGTTTTAACTTTGTTTTCTTCCTACTATTCTAAAGGATTAACCTATATAATTATGTTAGTATTATTTAACTATAACGTTAGGTAATTAATTTTTTAATATTGAAAATAATATTAATATTAGAAAATAGTAATAGTATTAGAAAATAGAATATATACTTACTTTATCTCCTTATAACTTTAGTTTATAATAGTTATTAATTTTGTTTTTTTATATATTTTTGTTTTCTTTTTTACTTTATATAGGAAATAAATTACTAATAAACTCCTCTTTAGGCTTAGGCCTAGGTACTTCAATATCTTTACTTCTAGCTCTATTTTTAAAAGGGTCTATAATAAAGTTAGATAAAGTATTAGACCTTTCTCTATCTTTTCCTTTATTTTTTATAGAATTATTAGTTAGGTTATCTATACTAGTTCTATCCTTAATAGAATTAATATATAACCCTTCTTAGCCTATAGTCTCTAAGTCTACTATGATAAACTCTTTTAAACTATTATATAGTTAGTTAATATTAGTTATAAGTTATTAATAATTATAAAAGTACTATTTATTACTTACGTATTATATTCT